>BQNB010034525.1:0-51546 GCA_026074375.1 Tanacetum coccineum
GCCTTTTGGGCAAATATGTTAATCACTAAGCAAGATCACATCTCAAAGCAAACAAAAACCTCCTTAGCCAAGACATCGATGAGATCAACCTTCTTCAACGATTCGAGATTGTTGTATGAAATGGAAGGTGCATCACCACATTTAAGGGTTAACGATTGATCATCATTCCTAAGAGTAATTTCTACTTCGTAAACATCAATTAAAGCATGAGCCGTCCTAAGAAAGGGTCGCCCGAGTATCAATGGTACACGAGGTTCGGCTATAAAATCAAGCACAACAAAATCGGCGGGAAAGTAAAACTTCCCTACTTTGACAAAAACATTTTCAGCTACACCGGTTGGTTTGGAAATTGTACGGTCAGCTAATTCTAATACCATTTTTGTTTCAGTTAGGCCTGAGAGTTGAAGCTTTTTCCAAATGGATAAAGGCATGAGATTGATACTAGCTCCTAAATCGGCAAGGGCTAAGTAACTATCGAACTCTGAAAAATCACAAGGAATGAGAAATCGACCGGGGTCACCTAGATTTTTTGGAAGCTTTTTAAGGACAATCGCACTACAATTTTCATTCAACGGTGTTTTGGTTAACTCAATTAACTTGTCTTTATTGTTAAGCATCTTTTTAAACATCGGAGCAAACTTTGGCATATGAAAAGAGCAGCCGCAAACTACTCAAAGTGAAGATTTACGGAAGATTTCCATAAACATTGAAGCTAGGATATCATCCTTTTCACGAATCTTTTGTTGTTTATGAGTCCGATGGGTAAAGGGTAAATTGGCTTTGTTTTATTGGCATACGAAAGAAGGTTCTTCGAGGGTTTCTTGTCTTGGTTTGATCATGGATCAATGGAGGAGTGGATGTCTTCGGTGCCTAGGTAGCTGTATCCTTTGTCACCTTCACTTTCCTTTTCCACCACCGGCGATGGAATCGGAGGTCCATGTATGAAACACCACTACAGAGTTGTAATTGCCTTGGCTTCATATTCCTGGGTTTGGAATGTAATTTGCTAGTTAAAGAACTTGAACTTGAAGGTGGTTTGCGTAATGATAAACTTGCATGAAACTGAGCATCAATTTCTGACAATCATCTTTTTTCGTTTTGGAGACTCCATTGTAAAACATCTTTGAAAATTCATTTTTGAAAAAATATCCAACTTCATTTGCAAATTATTCATCGTTCGCAATCAATTACTTTAGAATAATTTTCAAAATCCGTTTTAGAAACACACTATTTGTTGGAGGTTTGTAATGAGTACAACTTATTGATGTGTTTGGTATGGTGGAGCTTGATAAACTTGATTTTGGTTGTTTTGACGGGTTTTGAGTAAAGTTTCCTCCACTGTTTTTTGGTTGAAGTTAGAATCGGTTCTTGATAACGGTTTTGATTGTATTTGAACATTCGGTTGATTGAAACCCGGTGGTCTCATTTGACTTGCCAAATTGGAAGGTGGGTGTCTTTGAGAAAATTCCAACAAAGCTTGCATTTGTTGAAATTGAGTGGATTATTTGTCATGAAAAACGGGAAAATCGGTTCCACCTCGAGTTAACTGGACACAGGTTAAAAGGTGGATATCGATTCCACAAGTGACACATACTTCCTCAACTGTTTTGACGGGTGCAGGAGTAACAACTAAAGCTTTCATTTCATTCAGCATCTTGTTCATCTTGATAGTCATCTTATCCTCGAGAGAAGCGGCTATTTGTTGCATATCAAAAGAATTATTAGAAGGTGAAGAATAATGAAAGAGGAGCAACCTTACTACAACTCTTGAATCAATAGCACGACTTCGGATAACGAACTTTTTGACTTGCTTTCAATAATCGCTAAACGCTTCTTGGGCATTTTATCTAAGAAATTGCCACTGCTGCAGAATCTTAAGAGCAATCTTGAGTCGTTTGCATTTCAAAGAATTGTAAAAAGTATCGAGTTGGTGGAGTTCCGAGAAACCACAATGGTGTGACATTGACGAAGGAGTTCCTTTAACAACTTTCCCATGCTTCCGATAAAGGCTTCGTTGTTTTTGATAAAAAAGTAATGAGCATCATTCCGAAAGTAAGTGTTTTTTGAAGGTGGGAAAGTAGTGGTGTTAGAATTTTAAACGGAGATTATGACTACCCATGTGAGAATTGATCCTAGGAAGGTCCTTGTCTAACCAATCTCGGGGCCCTTCACCGTCAGAGAAAATGGGGAAAATCAAAAGCTTGATACACGAAGTGTTCGGAAACTTCTGGATGTCTAAAACGTTGAAGGACCTTAGTAAAAAACTCGAAGGTGATTGTGAGGGATCTTGGTCTACCCCTAACTTATTACTTTTAGCACAAGATGATTAAAGGTTTGTTTGAGCTCGAAATTGTTAGCATTGATTGGTGGATAACTATAGCATCTTCATACCCCCTCGCTAGGATGCTTGTAACATTTGGGCCATGTTCGATGTTGTCGTCCATTGGAAAACAGTATTTGTTTTCAACAATTGGTTCAACCGGAGAAATGTTGTTGACGTCTTCGAGATTTTGCAACGAGTGCGCATAAAAAAGAAACTATACAATAACAAAGCAAAACTTACACTAATATTTTTTTTTTTTTTTGATCTTTAACGGTTAACACGAAAGAACTTAAACCCAATAAAGTCAACTACTTCACGTAGCACTGAAAATTTCTTTTCAAGGTGAGCCGTACTTGGTAAGAGCACACAAAAGGCAATTGTTTTCTAAAATCATTTATTATGAAGTGGGAACAATTGCAATTCACGAAATAAAATATAATATCTCAATAGAAGATATTATATGTTGGTGTTCGATTACCAACTTTGTTATTTATTCTTTTTAAAGGACAAGTTTTTTTTTATGTTTTTGATTTTTCTATTTTTTTCTTTTACTTATACTAAAAAGAAAAGGAAAATATTTTTTTTTACTTTTTAATTTTATGATTTTTTTTTTTTTTGATTTTTGAATTTTAAAACAAGAATGAAACTTTCGAGGACGAAAGGATCTTCAAACCAAATCAACAAACACAAAACGTAGGAATCGTAAACACTAGTCCCCGGCAACGGCGCCAAAAACTGATTCGTAGTTTTACTTACCTATAAAATATATAATAATAATACTACTTAGGTAAATTCCAACTATTCACCTTTAACCAAGGTAAAAAGTTAAGACTTACAAAAATAATATAATATATATAATATACGTAAGTTTGACCGGGTAAGTATGATCACCCGGGTCGTTTCCCCAATGACTAGTGAAATTGAAACCACGTTTTAGGTTCGGATCCTGATTTGAATGGAACAAAGATATTTTGGATAAGCTATTACTACGAAATTTAGACAAACTGAAATTTCACTGAATAAAGAAAAATTGCCGAAAATTATTAAAAATAAAAGCCCTAATTTTTATCTTTTTATAAAAGTTTAATTGAACTAATTAAAACTTAACCCTAATTATAAATGAAAACTTAATAAACTAATTTAAAACTTAACTAATGGACTAATAATGCAAAAAGGAAAAGGACTAACGGGGAAAAACACTTACTGACGGGGGAAACTAACTGGCAAACAACTAAGATCGAAAAGTTACACTATCTACCCTGAGAATCTACCCCGATAACAAGCTAAGGCCCTAATTAAGGTGAAATTTGAAAAGTGCTTATTATGAAAAACTCAAAGAAGCAAAGTTTTAGAGGAAACTAGGGAGAACAACTTTATCAAAAGCACTATAGTCTGAAACTCAAAGATTAGCTCTAAAAGGAGCTTATTAATAAGCTGTTACAGAAACTAGGGGTTTGGGTTAAGTTTTAGAAAATAAGCTATAAAAAACTCAAAACTAGTTCAAAATGAAAAAGAAAAGAAGTTCTAAAGAGATTATGATATGCTTAATCTAGAAGTGCAAAGAAATTAAAGCTTAAACTACTTTTATGCTACTGAAATTGATCAAGAAATACGCAAACTCAGGAAATAAGCAAGGTAGCACTAAATCTAAATGAGCTTAAAGGCTTAAAAGGCTAAACTAGACACTAGAACTTAAAAGACTTATTAACCTACCTATTATCCATCTAAACAAGCTATAAAATCTAGACTTATAAGCGAATTAAACAAGTTTAGACTCTTCTTAAGTTCCTACTGTTTTTGGAATTTTTCAGGCTTTTTATTACTTTTGACAGCTAAATTAAACTAAGAAAATAAGCTAGAAATTGCAAACTAAGACTTAAACTGTATTAAGCTATTTTAAAACTCAAATCCTACTGAATTTGATAAGCTAAATCCTAAAATTTACTTATCTAAATTAAGCTAAGAACACAGCAGTACTAACTGAGGTTAGTACTGCTAGTGTAAAAGTTCAGCAGTACTTTCAAGAGAAAGTACTGCTAGTGTAACTTGACTTTTGAAAACAAAAATAAGCAATGAAATAAGCTAGAAAATGACAACTAAAACTAAATTCTTAATAAGCTAAAGCTAAACTTAATCCTACTGAAATTAAAGCTAACAGTACTAACTTGTGAAAGCAGTACTAACTTGGAAGTTAGTACTGGTAGTGCAAAGGTTCAGCAGTACTAACTGAGGTTAGTACTGCTAGTGTAATTTTGAGATTGCACTAAACCAAACACTACTTAACCATTATGACAGAATTGAGAAAAGCTTTTTAAGAGAAATCTAATGAACAAGTGCTAAATACCAGATAAAAAACTAGCTTAAAACCCACTTATCAATCTTGAATAAAAACGAATAGCTTTAAATCTAACAGATCTCAAACTATTTAAACTTAATAATTATCTTGGATTTTATGGTTTTTATGACAGAATACTAACACCTAATGAATCTATAACCTTAAGCAACAAACAGATAAAGACCACCTAACTATAAGTATAGAAAAAGACATAATTTAAACACTAATAAGCAAGAGAATAAGCAAATAAGCAATATTAGGCATATAAACTAAAACTAAGCAATTTAAAACTGAAATTGGAGATGAATGAAAAGAGAAACTTACTTAAACCTTTAGCTAAACAAAAGGCACCAATTAAGGCAGCTACAAGCTCTCTAGCTTAGTAATAAGCTAGAGTAAAAGTCCTTGGGATCTCTTCCAAGGTAAGATCCCCTTCCAAAAGCTTAGATCCATGAAAGATTAAACTGAGTTTAGGTTTAGATAAGATTAATACTGAATTCAAACAGCTCTATTTCAGCTTATAGACTGAAAGAGCTTAATATGAGCTTATTGAGACAATATGACTTATTAAGAGAGCTTAGAAAACAAAATTTAAAACATTAAAAAACTGAATTTCATTAATTGAATAAGCTGATTACAATACTTGAAAAAGGATAAGAAAATTACGAATTTAAGCTAAAAATTAAAACTAAAAATCGACTACTAAAACCTAGATGGTGTGTGTGTGAGAAGTGAGGTCTTTTTATAGTGCCAAGCTGAAGCTTCTAGGACCTCTAGCCTTGCTCACCAAACTTTTAATCTCTGCCATTCATTTCTTCAATCATTTGATCATCAATTGTGGCCGTTTGATCAAGATGTGGACACCTGAGGATTGCCAGCGTGTCATTCTCTTGATGTGACGTTTGTGTTAGTTTTGTGAGTAAATTAGCACAAAAACCCATCACAATTTGTGCTTCTTTCTTTGATTACGTGGCATTGAGCTTGAGCTAGGATAAGTATCCCCTTGATTAGACTAAATTATCCCTGCCATCTTGTAAGAGAGACCTTGAATTGTCTTCCGTACCCTTTAATTTTCATTTGCCCCTTGTTTTACCATGGGAGTGAAATCGGGGAAGACGGGTGAATAGTAAAAGGGATTCCCGCCTATTTTCGACAGTTAAAACTGTTGATCTTTGGGAAGTTTACACATTTGGTCCTTGTCTTTCTTTTCTCTCTCTCAAGTTATAAATAACTTTCGAGAAATGCAAGAATGGCCCTTGGAGAAGTTATAAAAGGAAATGGGCTAAGGCTTTGTACTCTTCTGGCTTCGGCTTTGTACTCTTCTTGATTCTCGTGTCCGTGCTTGCCCGCTTTTGACTGTTTTCTTGTGATTATTGACTTATCCGTACCTGCATACACAAAACACAAATACAAGCATATTTTTGCCATTTTTTGGTCTGTTTTGGGTTTATTTGGGTTATTTTAGGTATAAACGGATATGTGTATTTTACACTTATCAATATACACTACAATCTAACTCACTTTTGTAGGAATCACGGTTGCATTTAGCATATGCAATAAGCCTTTTAAACCACTTGGAAGCCCAAGTGGACGAGTGAAGTCTCGTGAGGGTTTCCAGGGAACACACCCACAAAGTTCATTTACTTATACACGGTTTTTGAAAAGGTTTCAAATGGTTCTTTTTATGATAAAAAAAGCAAGCAAACAAGCAATTTTGAAAAGTTTCTTTATGGTTTGTTCTTTGTAGATACGTGTAACTAAACAAACCATGTTCTTTTAAATTCTTTATCATTTCTTCAATAGATGGATCTTTGTGTATTCTTGTGGTTGGATGGACTGATCAGGAATAATTGCATCTAAATTGTTCATGTCAGCCTCTGCACCACATCCTTCATAATCATCTGAATAAACAATATTGTTCCAATTTAGGAATATTATGTTCATTTGGAAGTTCAATGCCTTGGTTTTTAGATCAACTGCAATTTAAACTTCTATTCCAAGCAGCTTTAACAGTTGAACCTAAAAAAAAAAATAAAAAAAATAAAAAAAAATAAAAAAATAAAATAAAATAAAAAAAAAAAAAAAATAAAAAAAAAAAAAAAATAAAAAAAAAAACTACTTTAACATTGGTTAGTGCTGTTTCCATTACTATGACTAGTATTAAAGATTGTTATGCTGTTAATACTATCTTCCAACTCTTGATAAAACTCTTTGATCCTCTTTGGTTCCTCTGTATTGGAACTTCAATATCTTCACTGATGCTTCACTTCATTCCCTAGATCTTTAGTATCAAAATTCACTTTTTTTTCTTCCCTCCCTGATGGTTTGATCCAGCATATCAGGAGAAATACTTCGAATTCTGAAGGAGAGAATTATGGATTATCCAACAGACTACATTTGGTAGCAGAAAGAATGTAATCTTTGCCAGGTACTATCTCCATTCTAGCTTTACCTGCATCATTACATGCTTTTGTACCTGCATTACCATTAGATTGATTTCCTGCAACAACTGGCTTATAGTTCATAGAATTTGTTAGTTGCATATATTCAAAAAAGCTAATTAGGTCCCAATTCCTATAATATTAGATGTTATTTTCACACTAAATTGTTACATGCAGGTTCTCTCTCTACGATCCTTAGTTTCTACTATTGAATACATTGAATGCTTTGCTATTGGTAGAGTATCTTACAAAGAACCCTTCATCAGCCTTTCCATCAAACTTACCTAGGTGATCTATGGTATTAAGGATTGTAACAGGACACCCAAATGGTATGATGAAGATCAAAGCTGGTTTTCTACTGGAAAAAAGTTCATATGGGTTCTTGTTGTGGGCTTGATAACTCAAACACCCTATTTTGAAACATAACAAGCAGTATTACGCTTTCAGCCCAAAGTTGTTGGCAATTTTGAATCAGCTAACATAGTCCTAGCAGCCTCTATTAGTGTCCTATTTTTCCTTTTAGCTACTCCATTTTGTTGTGGAGTCCTAGCAATACTAAATTCCCTCTTAATACCCTTCATTTCACAGAACTGATTCATGACCCTATTCTTGAATTCAGTCCCATTGTCACATCTAATCACTTTCACTTAAGGTCTATTAGTTTTTTTTATGCCATGTATGAATGTTTTAAGGATCTTCAATAGTATTCATCCTTAGTGGCTAATAAGAATGACCAAACTAAACCTACTTATAAAATCATTTATGACAACTAGGAGTACAGCTTCTTCATTTAACTCTTACAAAATGTAGGGCAAAACACTTCCATTGTTGTTTGAACATTTGTAATAGTTAGCTGATAGATTCTGACTATTTTGGTCTTACTTGAAACTCTGTGTTGTTTCCCTTCTGTCAAAACAACACAAAGTTTGGTTAATTTCAAGAAGTTTTGAAGGTAAACCTCTTATAAGGTTTCCCCTTACCAGTTTATTCATTGTTTTGAAATTTATATGTCCAAGCCTCCTATGCCAAAGATTAGATTCATCTGGTGTGGCTTTTATAAAGAGACAAGTGAGATCTCATTGAGGAATAACATTATTTAAATCTTTAGGTACATGTTATCCTTTCTGGAACTGTAAAGACAAAACATGACTTTCTTCAGTTAACTTAAAGTCTGGAGACGAACTAACACATTCGTATCAGTAAAAAGAACACTGTTCTTTTGGTCACTCATTTATGAGACCACTGAAAAGGTTAACTTTAGTTACTTACAAAATACACATCTTCAAAATTCAATTTACTAGTTCTTATTTTTACCATTCCTTAGTAATTTTACCTTCCTTTGGATATTCCTCTAAAGGCAACAAATCCTCTATCAATTTCTTCATAATCTGTAAGATAAGATCTGTTTCCTATCATGTGCCTTAGTGCATCCACTATCAATCACTCCTTTATTCTTCAAATCTTGTTGTGGATTGTCCTGCATCATTAATGTAGGAAATTAGTTTTCTTTTGGGGACCAAGCCTTACTGGATTTGGATCTGCCGTGTGCATTTCAATATAGTTAAAATCTTTTAAAGGGACATTGATGCACCACTTGTTTTTAGAGACATGTCTAAAACTTAGTGCATTGGTCTCCAAACTCATAACATGATTGAGGCCTTATCAGCATTTCCCTTGTTTCCCTTAACAACACTAAGAACTGCTTTTGGCCTAGTAGTATTAACCCTATCCCTTAACAGTATTAACCTTTTTTAGTGAAATTATTGTTATTAGCTGCTGTTATTTTGTTAAAAGGCATACTTCTTGCAGTTGAACTATGCATTAGTAATAAACTTTTTTCAGGATCCTCATTATTCTATGTCTTGGTTAAAAACAATATAAACAGAAATTGGGCAGACCCTAGATAGAGAATGTTCTTGGAAACATGTTCCTTTTTGGACTGGGGGAGTCTAATTTAGGGAAAATTCGATTTGTTCACCTTTGTAAAATTGGTCCAAACTGGTTTTGCAAATTCTTCCATTATTATACCGTTATTGCAATCATTCTTCAAATGATCAAAACTACCACACACATGACAAGCTTTGTTGAACATCTCAAAATCACTCCCTAATTTTTTAGACATCTGTTGGTTCCAGTTTTCTTGTTCCCTCTAGAACTAGTGGTTTTTCCTATTTTTATCAACTGATGTTTTCCTAGGTGATTTTTACTTGCCTCAGTTAGACTTAAAAAAGTTTATCTTAGCAAAACACTAGGTTTATTTAACATCTCTTATCTGTTTTAAACTTTAGCACATTTTCTTCATCACTATCAGATACCTAATCCTCAATAATTGGGGCTCCATTTTCTTTCCTAGCAGTCTTAGGTTCATTAGTCTCAACAGTAGGCTTTTATCTATAGAATTACTAAATGACTCATCAATTCTCAAAATTATCTAGAAGAGGATCATAAATCTAATCCAGGTTTTTGGTGGCATAAAATTCCCAGTATAGGGAGGTGGGACAGCATTATACCCTAATCCTGTTTTACACTTATCCATTATTTGACTGTCTAGAAGTTTACTTAGCTTTTTGATGAATTTTTAAATTTTTGTTAATGTGAGTTGAACTCTTCTTTTTCTTTTGTAGCCAAACTCTAACTTCTTTTATGCTCTGCAATATCTAAATCTCTTAAAATAGATTTCACATTTAAGGAAGTTTTATATCTTCCTTATACACAGACTTATTTTTCTTAAAGACTAACAGTCTGGCTTATACAGGTTCTTAAACCAGTTTTATATAAGAGGACTACACTTATCCTAGTGTTCTAAGTTCTTTAACTAATTGTTTCATTTTATTCTATTTAGATCTTTGTGTACACATTCTAAAAAAGATGAACAAAACAATTTGAGTATTAGATACCGCAGAGTTTGTGAGAACTTGAACTTGTTGAAGAATTAAGCCATGACGAGAAAAAATTGGTTAGCCCTTTTTTGCTTGGTCACTCCATTCATAGCCAAATCACATAACACTGAGACACTAAGGCGTTTGAAGTAGTTTCCTCAACTGGCCACAGCTCCTTCTAATTAGGTTCCATGTTCTTGCTGTCTTGATTCCGAGGTGCCCTTGCACTTCCTTCAAAGTGTCCTCTTTGTGGCTGTTGAAAACACTCCAACCTTGGGGAATTGTCAAACCCAATTCTTTCTTTGTTAGCCATGTCCAGCTTCCTTCCAGTATTCTTCAGGAATCTTCTTGCCCTCATAGTCAGCATAGCAATGTTCCATCTCAAATCCATCTCTTCTAGATCATCAGGATTGATTTGTTGTAGATCTTCATTATCTTGTTGTAGAATACTTGGTTGGCTTAGCATAAAGAAGGAATAAATCACCATCATCAATCATATTTTTCTCAACAATTGTTGAGTCTATCGGCAAGCACACCTGAGTGCTAGCAGTATTAACATCCTAAGAAATTAAATAACTGCTCTATGTTGCACTGTTAATGTTGCTAGGAGGACAGATGGATTACATTGTGTGCAGTTTGTGGTTCGGAGTAGATGTCCCCTTGACCTTTGATTCATAAGCCTTCAGGTTGTTGAGATTTCATTCACAAACTCAATGTTATCAATCTCTGGTTTGTTCTCCACTACATATAGTATGCATGTCCATTCTATGTGTCAAAATTCTAAGAACTTCTGAGTGATGTCTTCTGAGGGATAACTTCACCATTGCATATCCAGTTGACTATTATCTTTTGATGCCTTTCATAAGTTTGCTCAATCATTCTGTGATGGGATGGCAGCAAGTTTTCATATTACTGCTTTAGAATATTTTTCTGAGTTTTCTTTGTAGCAGTATTACCTCAAAATCTGTTCTCAATAGCCCGCATCAGTGTCTTAGCATCCTTGTATGAGTTAAACTTTAATTGATGCTCATTAGGTAAGGCCATCAACAAAGTGCTTCTTTCCTTCAATTCTGCCCTTCTTTGTGCCTTCTCTTCACATTATAGGTGGGATACTACAGTATCCTTACAATCAAACAGTTTATGTTACTATGGTGCATTACCATATTCATGATGTCTCCCATAGGATATATTCATATGTGACACTATAGGTTAATGCTTCATCATGATCTTCTAGAGATCATAATCACCAGGTTGGAGTTTGGGTTGGCTTGATGGTTTGGAGTTAGATGAGAATCCACTGCTTCTTGAAAAAGTAGATCTTGTGTGTAGTAATAGTAACGGTTATTCTTTATTCAAAGCTTCCTACAAGCTCTGATACCACTTGTTGATCCTAATAGAATAGATCTTGACTTAGCTCTGTTATAATGGATAAGGTGTATGAATAAATCCAAAACAACCTATGATAGAAAACTTTGGTTGTAAATATACTACATGACTATGCGGAATCTAGTCTATGATACTAAGAAGAATAAGCAATAAAACAGTAACAAACAAGATTAATAACAATAGTTTATCAAACTTTCAGCCTCAATATAATATGAACACTCTTAATAGTGTTAGGGTTAAAAAAACCTTGAAGTATGACAATTTTATGAATGACTTGATTTGATACTTTTATACTGATACATAGAACTCTATACCCTATGACCTCCTTTTATACACCAAGGAGTCCTAGTCAGTTTACAATATAATACAAAGATTTAGATTATTCTCAAAGATCTATTCTATAAATATCAATCTGTATATCGTAAGTAATCTTGATCTTTAAATAATCTTTATCTCTTCTGCAGTTGTAATCTTTCAGCAGTTGTAACTTTTGTACCAGCAACATTAACTTAGCAGTCTTAACTTGCACTTAGCAGTAGTAACTTCCAAACAACATCAAGAGGATTTTAATCCCAACAACCATTATTATGAAGATCTGAATGTTTGGTTTGTTTATCTCGATTGCTTAATTTATCGCTGATTGCATGTTTATGTTTATCAGTTTATACTTGTTTACATGCTTTTGTGTGCGACCTATCATTCAACTGGATCTAGTGATATGGACCAAGTAATCTAGATGCCGGGATGGCTCTCTATATAGTGATTTATACATCTAGACTAATATGATCACGAATAATAACTCCTATCTGTTGCCCTTAGTTTGTGAGCTTAGTTAAAACGCCAGGTGACCCTTAGGATAACGGTACGTTTCGATTTATTGGTAAAGACTTGGGTTAGTTAACAAATAGTGTATGATTGCTTTATAGCAGCAAAAGTGGTAAGGTCTATGAAGCTAGTGTTAACAAAATCACCATTGCTTTAATCCCCAAGATAGATTATAATCAGCAAAGAAGGATGTTTTATGCGGATACGTTTAATTGTGACAGAATTCCTCGTATCTAGTCCTTATGAAAAAGTACCGCCTAAGTCTTAAGAATGATATGCCGCCTCAAGATAAGTAATCATTGCACTAAATAAACAAACCAACGTTCTAATTGGATTAATAATGGTTAATATAGTTTTCCTATATTTGGCTAGACGCTCTTTTATATTTTGTCAATTTGGCTTGCGTGTTGTTTTAGTGTCTTAAGTTGATTTTAGTCACCACAAAACCTGTGCCAGTCTCTCAGGCTGAAAACCCCCTTATCCATTAGATTTAGGATTAACATAGGTTTATCATAGGTTCAACATTGATGCGTATTTTGCTTTAAATATAGTTTAACCAAGTTTTAAGTTTATGAAACTCGTTTACCGATACTTCGTAATTTAACGGGCTGTGAGACCAGATCGTATATGTGCTGTAGTGGTAAAATTGAGGTCGTCCCAAGAGCTAACGGGTAAATAGTTGTTTAATTTGATTTATTGTCACGTTTGGGAAAATGGTTTTTAGAAGTGTTTTTAAGAATTACAGAAAAAGGGTAAGTGCTATTAAAAATAAATTGGATAGAAGATATCAGGGAGATATGTGTGTAAACCTAAACATGTCATTTACTATACATGTGCTTTACTTTTTCCTATGCAATGTTTCAATTATAAGTTCCATTAGTGGTTCTAATGTCGATATAACTGTGAATTTTTTTATTTAAAGTTCGGTTCCTATGCTTACTCTGCGATCCCACATTCCTCTACGATCACACGAGCAGGGCATCCAAGCTTGCAGTGGTTAAACCCCAACTACCCTTAAGACCAATCTATAATCTAAACCGATTATTAACCCCATCTTGAAAGAGTTCCCATACTTTTAAGTATTTAATGTGACAAAGGCGGATAATTTAGTGAAACTCCTACATAGGGATAGATGTCAAAACTACCCTAAGTACCCAGTAATCCTAGTTCAATATGGGGTATGTTAATATCAAGATTAGGAGATCTAAGCCACCTTTCTTTATTACCAAAATATAGGGATCCAATGAAGGCTATTTGGATATCTATCAGAAAACCATATTTAAATTAGTGATATCATAATTACAACACTAGTAAACTACATGGTTTAGGCCAACACTAAGAATGTTTGTCGCTCTATAGATATGCCAGAATTAATGAATAAAGAATGGATTGAATCATCATAATTTCTTACAAAGAATGGACATGAACGATTGAATACCATAATCCCTGTTAGTGGCATCTCCCTTGGGAACTTCAGAGGAAAATGCTTCGAACCTTGGGGTTTTGGTTCACCCCTTAGAACTGTGTGTGAAGTAGTGGTGCATTCCCCATAAAAAGACAAAAAAGAGAGCGGAGTCTACCTAGCGGCCCCCTTATAGGCCTGGCGGCCTCTTATATATCTGGGACCGCCGGGAGCGCCGCCAGTTACCATTGGATTTTCCTGCCTATAAATACTGCTCCATCCCTTGTTGAAAATCAGACCTTTTTGCACGAATTTTCTCACACTTATTTCTCTCTCTAAAAACCTTCTTTCTCTCACTAAATATCTTGATCACTAACTTCTCTTGATCTTGTTTCAAGTGATCTAATCTCTTCTCCTCATCTCTTCCCTCTCATTCTAGTGCAAGAGAAGAACACTCGTATACGCCAAGAAATGAACTGTTGATTAGTGATCTCTCATCTTTTCTTCTAAGTAACAAATCTCTATTGTAATTATCTTGTGTATTTGTGTGATTCGGATATTGTGTAAATCCGATAGTGTAGATCTAGTGACCGTGTAGTGATTGTGAAGTGGCATATTGGTTCTAGCTAAGATTAGGACTCGACATTTAGCTTAGTGTCGAAAAATAATGTAAGCGACGTGTAAACGGTTTTCTCCACCTGAAGGGAGCTTGTTGACATAGTGAAATGTCAAGTAGGATACTCGGGGAGTAGAGTAGGGCGAAGAAGAGCTTTGTAGCCGAACCACTATAAATCTTGGTGTCTTGGTTTGATTGTTCCTTCTCTTATCTCTTTATATTGTTGTGATTGTTATTTACTATTAGTTTAGATATTCACTTGGTTGATTCATATTGTTGGTTGGTTAAACATACTACTCGAATCGAAGTATTTTGAAAGCAAAGTTTTAAAAACGAAAACGAACATGTAAACTATTCAACCCCCCTTCTAGTTTCCACAGATAGACATGGGATACACTTTTAATGGTTGTTAAGATAAAAACATGAAACAAATAGTCTAAAGTAATCTAAGGTTGTCATAACTAGATACTGTTCATTCAAGGTCCAAGAGTCTGAGTTCGAAAACCTGATCTTCGATAATGGACTACTAGCTTCATTCTTCATATTTGTTCAGATGGCTTGGTGCAATAATGGGCTACTAACTCCATAATTTTTAACTTATTTTGCACCATCTTTACATTTTTGAGCACATGGGTGGCTTTTTAGTTGCACCCTCTTTTCTTCATGGATAAAACATACAAATTCTACAGGAGTTTATATCTTTTTATTATTGCCCCTATAGCATTTGATATGATACGCACATCCCCCCCCCTACTTGAGATACACAACTTCGAAAGTGATGACATAGGGGGTCTTTATAGATCATAACTGATTAGTCTTCCACGAATGCATAAAATTCTTGTTTCCATTCCCTCGAACCATGGACTTAAATAGCTAGAGATTTAAACACAAAGAAAACAAAGACTACAGGGTAGGCTAAGGCGAAATGGTGTAACGAAACATATAGGGTTTAAACAGAATTGGCTTGACAAGGTGATCTAGGGGTATCTTGCACTGGTAGTAAGCGCAACTAGGGTTTTACACGAGGAGGTCGACAAGTCGGTGTGACAAGCCAATAAACACACACTAATATAGGCTTTTTGGGTGATTTCCTAAAATGTTGCATTTTTGAACAGTCTATTCCAACTAACCAATTAGGTCTTAACAAGATGTACAGGCCAAGTTCTAAAGCCTACAATACTACTGGCACTCTCATGTATTTGGTGGATTTTATGTATAATAGATGAAAATAGAATATTAGGCTTAATCTCACCAAATTAATTACAGGATAATAATGTGCTCGGCAGAGATTTATTCTAGTTTAGTAAGAAAAACATGTCAAAACTTTAAAATTAGCATTATATATCAAAGAAAACTAGGAAATCGAAGGCAAATATAGGTCAAGTGGTAATTCTACTCCCATCCCCCCACTTGGTTTGTAAAATGTCCCTATTGTACATTTTAAGGAAATAAAATAATGAAATAAGAGTAGAATTATAACAAAAGACTCCCTTGATTGTTGCTCTCTTCTCTGAGTGATAATTGCAAGAGTTAACTTCTTGCAAAGTGTCTATAAAACAACCTCGTTTCTCCTGAAATCACTAGACAACAAAGAGAATAAAACGTTCATGGATAAATATACACTACAATCTAACTCACTTTTGTAGGAATCACGGTTGCATTTAGCATATGCAACAAGCCTTTTAAACCACTTGGTTCCCTAAGTGGACGAGTGAAGTCTCGTAAGGGTTTCTAGGGAACATACCCACAAAGTTCCTTTACTTGTACATGGTTTTTGAAAAGGTTTCAAACTTATTTTAGTTTTTTAGAAAGGGTTTTACGGCGTACCTATGGGTTTGGTTACGGCGTAAACATGTGGTTTTTAAAAAATTTGAAATTTTGAACAAAAAGGTTACGGCGTAACTTATGCAGGACATTACGTCGTAATGATGTCTGTTATGGCGTAACCTTTGTGGTTACGCCTATATAGAACCTTTCTTCCACACGAACATGAGTCAATGAGACCTCGAATTCCATTCCTTCGTAGAGAAAACCTGCAAAATAAAGTGAGAAACCAACAAAAACCAACTAATATGCAGAAAATAAAAGACGGGTTGTCTCTCGACAAGCATTTTTGTTTATTACCGAGTCTTTAAGTTAGACTCAAGACGTATACTACGTTTGTCGGTGGATCCTTTTTTCACTGTCCACTTCTTTACGGATCATATCCCTGAATCTTGACCTGTTTTCTCTTCCTATAGGCAAGGCATCCATCAATTCTTTAGTAACACAGATGAAACTTTGGCCAGTGTCAAACGAGTATCTTTTTTCTTCGAAAGTTTCTACGTGAACTATTGGCGGTTCGTACTCTTCTATGTTAATTCCAAGTTTTCGCCTTTCCCCTTCTTCTGATTTTTGATCATGCCACCAATAGGTATTATCCCCTTGTACTTTCCTATAATTTTCCCATATATCCTCCAGCATATGTCCTTTCTTTCCTATTCCTAATTCATATTTGTCTGCTAACTGGTTAATTTCTATATTGAACATCCACTTATAGTCTTCAAAACTCCTTTCTAGCGGGTCTTTCACTGCATCTTCTTGAAAACAATCAATTAGCCATGTTTTGAGTAGAGTTTTCTTTACTGGTTCACTTACGTTTGTGTGTCCTACCTTTGTCAATAGCCAATCCTTGAAAGGGTAGTCCTTGGGTCTAGGATCTCTTGGACCTTGGTATACCTTGAAGTGGGAGTGTTTGGATTGTTGATACACCATTCTTTAAATCTCTCGTCCCAAATCAATCCTTTCTCTTGGGTTTCTCCGTTTTTAACTAACAGGAATTCAGAAAATGATAAACCAGCCCTGTTTATTTTCTTTCTATCATAGTAACAGTACCATTTTTTAAGATCCCCATTTTTGTTTATTTCATACATCTCATGGCCTCCATTACACTCTTTCATGTTTGGAACACATGTCGGCCAAAATTTGAGTTTGCATTTCAGAATTTGTTTAACAGGTTTACAGAAGTGTGTACTAGGGAGGTTTATATTAAATTAAAGTTTTCTTAGATTTTTACGACTTCGTATGTGCTCTTGATTACAATAATTGTTCTCATTATGCACGTCGTTGGTTTCCTCAACCCTAGATGATGCGTCTGAGGGAGTATTATAGGTTGCGTTTATCATATAAATCTCTCCTATGGGAGTTGTGAAATTATGAATCTTTTTGTCCATATTGAAGGTAACTCTGTCACCTCCAATTCCTAAAGAGATTTCTTTATTAAAGACATCTATTTCGGCATGAATGGTTGCTTGAAATGGTCTCCCAAGAATCATGGTTTCATTATGTGTGTTTAACATATCCATAACCATAAAATCTGATGGGAATAAAATTTGTCGATCTTTACAAGGACGTTCTTAACTATTCCGACAGGAGATCTTTTTGTCATTTCTGCTATTTCAACGAGCATGTCAGTTTTCTTAATTTGAGAAATTCAAGGTGTTCGAAAATGGATTTAGGTATGACATTAACGCTGGCGCCTAAATCTGCCATAGCATAAAAATTTAAACTTCCTATAGTGCAAAGAAGGGTAAAATTCTAAGGGTTTAACTCTTTCGGAGGTAATTGACATGGCAGAACTTTTGAAGACACATTGTTTGTTTGGACAATTTGAGTACATTTGTTAGAGGTGACGGATATCTCATGTTGTCAATTATTGATGGGTGTCTTTTTGTTGGCGTACATTGCTTTACATTGGTCTAATGATGGACTGTTTATTTCATTGGCAACCTTGGTGTGAAATTCTTTTGTTAGCTGCTTGATTTGGGACTCCAAATTTTTGAGAGAAGCGGCTTGGTTTCGAGTATTAATTTCGGCATTCTCCTGGAGTTTCTTTAACCATTTTTCTATCTCGGTCCTTCTTCGTGTTGATTCCTCCAACTGTTTGTTCATAAGCTCCTCTAAACTTGGCCTCTTTTCTCCAACTAGTGGTCGATTGTCCATGCGTGTGTAGTATCCACGTGGGCCTACACGCTACTTAGCTCCATTAATAAAGGTGAAGGTCATCCGAACTCGCCATATTTAGCCTCCTCAATGCTTTTTGCTTCTTCCTTGAGAGGACAGTCTTTGTCAAGATGAGCTCCTTCGTAGTTTTGGCATCCTACTTGAATAGCGTGAACATTCACTTTCAGTTTCTTCATGTCTCGACCTAGGTTTTCTAGTTTGTTCACAATAGCAGTGATCCCTTCAGAATTACTACTACTTTCTATATTTCTGCTGGATGACCCATCATGTCACTTTTGGGAGTGGTCGACCATAGTCTGAATCGTCGTTAATGCTTGAACATGTGTCATGCCATGAATTGGCCCTTGTGAGTCAAACAATTGGCGATTCAAGGCCCCAAGACCGTTATAGAAGATGTTTACCTTCTGATGGTTACTGATGTCATAGATGGGGTATTTATATAGAAGGTCATTATATTGTTCCCAAGCTTGGTATAATGTTTCATCTCCTTCCTCCTTGAAGTTGCAGATTTCTTCAAGCTGCTTGGCAATCTTTGATGGTGGACAGTACCTTTGGATAAAGTCTTTTTTAAGGAGATCCCGAGAATCAACGATTCCTAGAGGAAGTTTGTCCACCCATCTCTTAGCGGCTCCAGTTAGAGTGATGGGGAAGACGCGTAGCATGACAGCATCATGTGATACTCCGGGAATGTTGAATAAGCTGACGATATCTAAAACTCGCTTCACATGCTCATGGGCATCGTCGTTCTTGTTTCTGGAAAAGGTGTCCTCCCTTAATTCCCGCATGAATTGACTTTTTATTTCAAAGTTCACATTGCCTCTTATTTTTGGTTTAACTACGCCTGGTGCCTGGTTTCCTTGAGTTAATGCTAGATATTGTTCCATAGTGAGGTTATCGATTTCCCCCTCAGCCATTATGAATATCGAAATGCTTAGTAATAAGAAAACAAATTAAAACTAATTTTAGCTCCCCGGCAGTGGCGCCAAAAACTTAATGCGTAAATTGTTTTAAATAATATTTTACCAAGTTTAAATTTATAAAACTCATTTACCGATACACGCACTAACGGGCAGAGAACCCGGTCGTATGTAGTGCAGTAGTTTGGTAAATTCAAGGTCATCCCAAGAGCTAAGGTTAAATAGTTTAATTTGATTATTGTCACGATTTGAAAATGGTTTTAGGTTTGATTTTAAGAACTACAAAAAGTAAATGCAGTAAAGTAAATAGATAGAAGAATTCAGGGAGAAAGGCGTGCTAACCTAATCATTTCACTACTAATGATATGATTACAATTTCCTATGCAATGTTCAATTATAAGTTCTATTAGTGGTTCTAATGTCGACAAACCCGAATTTTCATTTGAGGTTTGTCCTATACTTACTCTGCGATCCCACATTCCCATACGATCACACGCAGGGCATCCAAGCTTGTAGTGATTAAATTACAACTACCTTTAAGACCAATCTATAATCTAAACTGATTATTAACCCTCTCTGAAAGAGTTGCTATACTTTTTAAGTATTCAATGTGACAAAGGCGGTAATCTGATTAATTTCTACACTAGGGATAGATGTCAAGCTACCATAGTACCCCACTAATCCCAAGTTCAACATGGTAAGTCTAATATCAAGATTAACAAGATCTAAGTCACCCTCTATACTACCAAAACATGAGGATCAATGAAAGGCTATAAGGATATCTAACAAAACCATAATTGAACAGGAAATCATAATCATAACAATAGTAGATACATGGTTAGGCCAGCACTAGGAGTGCTTAGCCGCTCATAGTAACATCAATGCAAGAATTAATGAATAAAAACATAGATTAAATCATCATAATTCTTACAGAGGATATAATGAATGATTAAATACAATAACTGTGTAAAGTGACTTCTCCCTTGGACCTTCTAATGAAATGCTTCGAACCTTGGGGGTTTGGTTCACCCCTTAAAACTATGTGTAGAGTGGTGGAAGTGAGTGATGCTGAATGAGCCGGAGGAAGGCTCTATTTATAGGCTTTGAAATGTTTACAGCGTAACCCTTATGAGATGTTACGTCGTAATCTTGCTACGTAAGCTTCCAATATTCTAGGCATAAAATGATGTTATGGCGTAACCTTGTCGCCTATGTTACGCCGTAATGCTGACTCAGATAAATCATCTCTTGTAAATTTGAATGTTGCGGCATAAAGTATGAGAGGCTTTATGCCGTAAAGGGTGTGATGACTCATTTCTTCGTTGGAGTATGTTATGGCGTAATCCTTCGGGGGTGTTACGCCATAAACTGCCTCGAACTCTTCACTTTTGTGCATTTCATGTCCAAATCCCTTGTCTTTTGCTAAAATGCTCACTTGGTCCCTGAAAACTAATAATAAACAATTAAGTAACGTTTTCATACATTAATAACATATTTGTAAGCATTTTTATAGGGAATTTGATATTAAAACGTATTAAATATTTGATGTTATCAATGGTATGTGTTTAATTACACACACCTTTTACCTTTAAAAACAAGTTAAAATAACCAAAAACAGACTTAACCAACATTATGTTGACGTTTTAAGCATGTTTTTCTCAGGTGCTTAGCTTGGATTTTCAAGGTGTGCTACTAGAAGTCTATGTGCAATGTGACTTCGCCCAGTTTCAAGACTATCATATTTCATGCATGTTGTCTTTTGTCAAAAACTTATTATTGCTTCCACTACATTTTCATATTACTTTCGCTATGTTTTAAATTTCTTTGAAATGGTTTGTAAGACATAATTATTTTAAAATTTATGCAACGAGTTATGACTTTTCTAAAACGTATCCCTTTAGAGGTCGTTTTCTATGCTTTGTACATGTTATATGTATGACGTCACGCCCTCAGACACGTATGCCATCCAGGCTCCGTTTGGGGGCGTGACATTAGACATTGCACTATGAAATAGGATCATTGCATTATTAGATAAGTAACTAGGTTAGCACATTTTCTCCCTTGATAAGTAAAACCTCATTTCATTTTTCGTCATTTATTTTCTTGTATTATAGCTAATTAAACAACTTCAAAACAGTGACAATAAAAATTCAGATTTTAAACCGCCCATTAGCTCTTGGGAACGACCTCGGATTTACCAATCCTACACTATATACAACCGGGTTCTATGCCCGTTAGTGCATTCGTATATCATAGGTAGACGAGATATTATATATTTAAATCGTGATCTAAACACGCATCAAGTTTTTTGTGCTGTTGCCAGGTAGCTAATTTCGTTTTTAATTTGAGTTTTTGTATTAATTCTGCATTTAAAATTCACATTTGCTTTTATTTTTGTTTTTGCTTTTACTTTCTTAATCTATTAAGTTTGTTCGTGTTAATTATCACCTGAAATGATAGGAGACATTGACATCAAAACGCTAACGATGTAGCTGTACATGGCATTGACCCGAGGAAATCAAGGACCGGGTGTGGTTAAACCTGAAATTGGTAACAATGTCAGTTTTGAGATCAAGAAATGGTCCATAAGAGAATTGAGGGAAAGCGCTTTTTTTCAGGAACAAAATTGATGATTCTCATGAATATGTGGAGAGAGTGTTGGATATTGTTAGTCTTTTTAGTATCCTAGGAGTTACTCATGACGTACTTATGCTACGCGAGTTCCCTATAACACTCACTGGGGCTGCCAAGAGATGGATAAACAGGTTACCTTAAAGATCAATTAACACATGGGATCTTCTCAAGAAGGTATTCATCCAAAGATACTGTCCTTCTTCAAAAACCGTGAAACAGCTTGAGTAGATTCATAACTTTAAGAAGAATGGCGACGCCACATCATATCAAGCTTGGGAGAGGTACAATGCATTTTGTACAAATGCATGACACATGATCTCAATAGTTACCAAAAGGTGAACATATTCTACAAGGGCCTGGATATTCCAACCCATCATATGCTTGATTCCCATGGATTGATCCTTGGAATGACACCAGCCTGAGCTCTGGAGTCAAATCAAGACATGGTGAAACACTCTCAGAAATGGCATGACGGGGCTAGTAATAGGAGGACTAGCAATTTCAACTCAGATGGGAAAGCTGCTATAACAAATACGCTTGATAATCTTGGAAGAGACATGAAGAAGCTAAAGGAGAATATACATGCCATTCAAGTTAGTTGCAAAAATTGCGAGGAAATGCACCTTGACAAAGAATGTCCTCTTAAGGAAGAGATAAAGAGAGCTGAGGAGGTTAAATATGGTGAGTTTGGGATAGGAGGAAATGGATCTAGGTATCGTGTGGGTCCACCGAGATACTACATTCGAGTGGAAAACCATCCACTTTTTGGTGAAAAGAAACCCAGCCTTGAGGAAACAATAAAAAAGCACATAGAAGAGTCGACAAAGAGAAGAGTTGAAACCAAAGAATGGATGAGGAAGCTTCAAGAGAACACGGATATGAAAATAAGGAATCAAAACGCCGCACTCAAGAACTTGGAAACACAAATTGAACAATTAACAAAGGATTTCCAAGCAAAGGTTGCAAAGGAGGCGCGTGCACTTCTACCACCTTTGTTCATTGCAAGGCCATATTCGATGCCATGCCAACTAACTCTAAAGGAATTGAACCCAATAAGTTTTACTCTTCTTTGCATTATTGGTAGTTTGAATATATATGTTTTGGCAGATTTAGGTGCTAGTGTTAATATCATGTCGTTCTCCATGTTTAAAAGTTTAGAATTAACTAATCTTAAGGAAACAACCAAGTTGGTTGAAATGGCGGATATGTCGAAAAAGGCTCCTAGGGGAATAATAGAGAAAATTCTGGTAAAAATTAATAAGTTTGTATTCCTGGCTGATTTTGTACTTATCGATATGGTAAGGGACCCTCATGAAACTTTGATATTAGGTAGACCATTCCTAGCAACCATTTATGCATGAATAACGTTTCCATAGAGAAATTTCATTAGGCATAGGTGATGATAGAATTTTATTTGATATGAATGGAAATGTAACTCACCCACCTAACTCTCTCGAAAAAGTTTATATGACCAAAAAAACCAACTGGAGAAATCATTTAATCTATTAGGAATATCTAAAGATTTATTGTCATATGACTATCCTTTGTGTGTTGAATTTGAAAAGTATAACCATATGTATGAAACTGATGAAAGCAACGAAGATTCCTTCATTTGTTATGATGATGTGTAGGTACTAATCACGAAGCGTAAAGGAAAGACTAAAACATATGAGCCTGGGACGGTCAAATGGAAACTACACTCTTGTAAGCCAATTCTAGTTAGAAATGGGGAGCTGAATCGATTATTTCCAACTTGTGGCCCAAATTTGGAAGAATGCAATGGAGGGAATTAAATCTATAGAAAAGATGAAAATGGTGTCCCTTAACAATGGGGATGTTTTCGTGATAATGAGAGATGGGAAATCAGGTATGAAGGCATAGATTTTTGTAAATGGTTGAAAATAAGGTTTAGAAACTCAAAGATAGATGAAGCTACGAGAGAAAGGAAGTATGTCGAATGGTCAATTCACAATTACAAACACCCACAAAATCCTTATGCTAGGAAAAAAGGAAGTGCTTCAGAGAAGGTTATGATGTATTCCCATCAGGAGAACTACGTCGTAACTACACTTGGAATTGAAGATTTAGAAAGAAATGGCTATCCATTTGATAATGCTCAAATTAAGTATGTTTCTAGTCGCGTTATCCGTACTTTTGTATAACTTATTTGGCTATATATCTCTGCTTTTGTTACTTAATTGTATCAAATTATGTTTGCAAGACTATTTATAGCCAAGTATAAGAAAAGCAAGAAAAAGACAAAGAAATCAAGTTTTATACAAGTACGAAGATTCCCAAATCAAGACCAAAATTCGAAAGCATTTCAAGAGAAAAATAACCAACCATTCAAGCTTCCAAGTCCCAAGATAGAGCTTAAATGAAGTTTTACCGAAGTATAATGACCCACGACCAAGCACAACTCAAACGATAAGCTTAAATGCAAAATCAAGGAAATAATATTTTTGTGCGTGTAGCCAGCCGCCTGACTGGAGGACGAGCCGCCCGGCTCGTTATGGTCATCTTCTTCATTTGTATCTTGAAGCTCCATGAATGATTAAAAAGGATCCAAACCATTTGTACCTGGCATTTTATGACCCTTTGGCCCCAAGTTTAGCATTCGATACCCTAAGGTCTTCCTAGTAGTATAAATAGACCCCTTTTGGCTATTGTTTACACACAATTTACATCCCTTAATCCATTCTCTTTACTAATCTTTAGTAATCATCTCCACTCTCTCTTAAAGCCATAACCATTCCAAAAAACCCAGAAAAATCCCAGAAGTTAGAAGAAAAAGGAAGCCATCTTAGGAGGTCAAGAACATCAAGAATTCATCATTACTCTCCAAGGCAACAAGCCTCATCTCTTGTAATCTTTTACAACTTTTGTAAGACCTTTTAATCATGTTTTCTAATACTATAATTTCTGGAATTATGTCTTTGTTTGCTATGAGTGGCTAGTGCTCTTATGCACTTGATTAGATGATGTTTGTTGTATGATGATTTGATCATGATTGTGATAACATGTTTTAAGTTAATTTCAAGCTATTTCTAAGATCCATCTATGCTTATGTTTCATGTGACATTGTTTTATCAAACCGGATTGATTGTTAAAGGTATCATAGGTCGAAAGGGGTATTGTTATCAATCAATTGTTGCCTTTTTGTCCATGATCGGCTACCTTTTGTATTGACCATTTCTTAAGCGGTTTGATAAACAAGAACCATAATTGTGGGTGTTAACAAGTTTGTGAAATGAACCGCGAATTAAACAAATTAAAAATGTAGTCTTGATATGATTGATTAAACTTAAAGCTTGTTTTTGTCACTTAAGATCTTGACAAAGATTAAAGGTCTTGAAAAAATAAATTAGATCACCATCTAATTCTTATAATCAACATGTTAAGATGTTCATCATATACAAACCGGATTTCCTAAACTAGTCTAATCTAGTGTAGTCTTTTAATCATTTGAATCTTCATCATAATCATTGCTTGCTTGTTAGGATTTTTATTGTCTAATTTATAACATCACCAAAACACACTAATCCTCGTGAACAATCCCGGCTTACCATACAATCTCTTACTACCAACGGACGAGTACAGTTTCTCGTATGTGTTGCTAAGAAATTTGGTAACCGAGTTATAAATTTAACACCTGTTGATAGAAATAATGCCTAAAAACGTTAGTAATATTTTTCGACCTCTCTACGTTTTGATAATCACAAAATGTAAAAACAATCAATGAAAAAGTATTCGTAAACAAGTAATTAGTTGGTGATATTGTGAAGTTGTGTTAGATCTTGTAAATTATTTGTGTATATTGTAAAGGTGTGTATTGTAGTTGTGTAGAATAGTTATATTGTGGTGATCATTGAAAGTATAGTTAGATCGTAGTGATCATAGTAAGTAGTGTTAGATTGGTGTGATCGTATTAGTGTCTTGGTTGTGAAGAGAAGAGAAGTTGTGAAGTAAAGATTAGTTGTGAAGCGAAGAGAAGTCGTGAAGTGAAGCAAAGTTGTGAGTTGTTGTAAAGTGGTGTGATTAGCATACAAGAGTTGTGATAGATTGGTTCTAGCTAGGATTAGAAATCGACATTTCGCTTAGTGTTAGAAATTGGTGTAAGCAAAGTTGTGTACGGTTTTCTCCGCCTAAAGGGAGTTTGTTGATATATTGAAGAGAACTCTTGAGTTTGGTGCTTAGGGAGTGGAGTAGGGCGAAGATGCGCTTCGGTACCGAACCACTATAAATCCTTGTGTTGTGGTTTGACCTTTCTAACTCTTATCTCTTGTCTTTCATATTTACTTGTCATTTATTTACTTACTTGAATTGTTCATATTGTGTACATATTGAGATCACATAAAGTCGAATCTAAGTTTTTATAAACAAATATAACATTAATTTAAAATAAACTGTATTTTAAAACTTGAATCGATCTATGGAATCAGAAAAATATAGAAGGGCAATCTATGCAAAGACCACCACTATTTGAAAGTGATGGATTTATTTATTGGAAAAAAAGATTCAAAACTTATGTGAAATCAAAAGATCTAGATCTTTGGCATGTTATTACCTATGGTGATTTTCCTCCTATTCAAAATAACCCTGAAACTAAAAAGGATGAAATTGTACCATTTAATAAATAAAACGTTGATCTTAAAACGAAACTTGCTAAAAATAATAAAGCGAAAATGGTGATTTATAATGCTTTACCACGTAAAGAATATGAAAGAATTTTTATGTGTAAAACCGCAAAAGAAATTTGGGATACTTTATTAATCACTCACCAAGGTAATAGTCAAGTCAAAGATAACAAAATAGATCTTTTTGTTCAACTATATGAACAATTTACGATTCTGAAAGAGGAATCGATAGATAATGCTTTTGCTAGATTTAATATTATTATTACTAGTCTAAAAGTAATTGATGAAGGTTTTTCTAGCAAGAATTATGTTAGGAAATTTCTTAGGGCACTTCATCCTAAATGGCATGCAAAGATTACAACTATTGAAGAATCAAAGGACTTAACATCTCTATCACTTGATGAACTTATTGGAAACCTAAAAGTTTATGAAGTAATAATAAAGAAAGATTCCGAAATGGTCAAAGGAAAAAGAGAACAAAATAGATCTTTTACGTTGAAGGCCAAAAAAGAATCAAGTGATGAAGATAGTTCGACTTCCGATAGTGAAGACGAAGAATACGCCATGGCCGCGAGAGACTTTAAGAAATTTTTCAAAAGACGAGGAAGATTCGTAAGACAACCACATGATGAAAGAAAGTCATCCCAAAGAAATAAAGATAGCAAAAGCGAAAGAAAATGTTTTAAATGTGGAGATCCAAATCATCTCATCGGAGAGTGTCCAAAACTATCAAGAAACTACAATCAAAGAGCCTTCGTTGGAGGATCATGGAGTGATAGTGACGAAGTTGAAAAAGAAAAGACTAAAGACGAAAAATGTCTTATGGCTAAAGCATCTAATGAGGTACTTTTCGAAATCGAATTCTTTAGTGATGACCAATCATCATTAGATGCAAATGACTTAGATAATGAATATAATAGATATGCAAAGTAGGTCTAAAAGACTTAGATAACGAATTAAAAATCAATTAGAAAATAAAGTACTAAAACTAAAAAATAAACTATCTAAATTAGAAAAAGGTAAAGAGGTCAATGAAGAATGTAAAGTATGTCAAGACCTTAGGTTTGAAAATGAAAAGCTTAAGAAGAAATTTCTAAGCTTAATCAATTTAATAATAGTAGTCAATCGCTTAAGAAAATGTTAAGTCTTCAAAAACCTTTCGGAGATAAATCCGGCCTAAGATTTAATTTTACCAACGGATCAACTAGTGAGTCTAAACAAGTAAATTTTGTAAAGTCACAAGAGGTTGAATCTAAAGAGAAAGTAGTAGAATTAAAATCAAGCCTAAGACCAAAATTTATGCTTATAAACAATACTAAAATACCCATTGCAAGCGACGACAAAGTAAAACAATTTTATAAACCTTCTTAAAACCCGGAGTCGGATTTACTAAACCTAAAATGAGATCTAAAACTCCTCCTCCAAAAAGAACTAATAATTCTAAACCTTGGTCAAAAACACCACAACCTAGGAGATATCAAGGTAGATAAAATTACCCTAATAATAATCATTCAATGTGAAATTATTCACAACAACCAAAATTTTGTCCGTGAGGAATATGTCCACCCTATATGTATCCGAATCAAATGCAACATATGCAAAATATGTTCGGGACTAACATTTTTGGACCCATGAGACATTGGGGACCAAGTGGTTGAGTTGTTACAACATTTTAGTAGAGTTGTTCTTGAATAATTCTTGGAATCCGACGAGTGAATACATTCTTAAAATCTCACTACGGATTTACCAAAAGATTTCTCCTTCGATGCTTGCTCACTTGGAGATGTTGAAGAAAACACATTATAGGCAAAAGGTATGTCTTCTTTCCAAACCTCTTAGAATTTAGATTATGTGTTAAATGCTAAATGATTATATATTATCATGTTACAAGTAGTATTTACTAAACAAATAAGTTATAGTTAATGGTATAATCTAATCTTGTGGAAATAGTATAGTCACTAGAAATGCCATTTATTAGTTTTCTAGAATTAAGAGAAATTGTTCATTATGAACTCTTCTCTCATGTTGTTAAAATTATAATTCTCTACATACCACTATAAAATGGAAATCTTCTATGTCCACTAGTAGCGAACTCATGTAGATGAAGAAAAGTAAGTTAGTGGGTAATTATTAACATAGAAGTAGGATTAGTTTTACATCTTACGCCAGAAAGGCATGACATCAAAATACTATGGATGAAACAAACTCCCTTCGACTACGTCGTCTGGCTCGTCTACACGTCTACAACAAACTACGTCTATCGGAATCCTCTCATCAAGCTTTAACTCCATTCTATTATTCTATCGTCACATATTTATCATCTCTCAAATACTCCAAATCATGACAATTAATTATTTCATCCGAAGTAATTAATTCATTCAATTAACAAAAAGTTGATTGAAAACGTCACTAAATCCTCGTTAAATCTTCTCTCGGCTTGACAACTTGATTATCTCATCCGAAATAATCAATGTATTTTTAATTAACGAAAGGTTAATTAAAATGTCAATTAAATTTCGTCAATCATCTTTAAACCAAATCTCGATCCAAAAATCTTAACAACTTAATTATTTCATTGAAAATTATTTAAGTTTACTTAACTTAACGAAAAGTTAATTAAAAGTGTCAAGTATTTTTCTCTCGTCTTCAACATCATTCTTTTGACAACTGGATTATCTAACATAATATTTAACTGAGTAGTCCCCGACTAATTTTAATAATTGTCATATTGTGCAAAAAAAAAAACTATCAAAATCGAAAACCATTTTTTTTCTCAATAGGCGGCGGGGGGGGCCCCTTATAATTAAAGAAGTCCCGGACCCGTGTTAATATGGGTAGCTCCCTATTTTAAGGGATCGGCCTACCCCTTTCCTGCGTTAAACACTAAACTAAACACTCATTCTTGTTCTTCCCTCTTCCCCTGCTGTTGTGTGATGAAAAAACCATCATCAAAACCACAAAATCCAATCCCTAAACACAAAATCAATCAAAATTCACAAGGGACATTCACCAACAACTCGATTAACAACACCTATTGTAAGATTTTCTTTACTTTTCTCCTTTGATTTTAACCAATTTTGCTCTTAATCAAAATTGGGTATTTTTCATAGTTTTTGTATTTTTTTTTACTTTTATGATTAGGTCTAGGAAATCTATAACTATAATGATTCCCGTAGTCATAGGAATTCAAAATTTTGCAACAGGATTGAGTCATGATTTTTTTGGGGGTTCAAAAATTTATGAAAATATATACATTTAAAAAAAAATATTAACTAAGAAATTTCAAAACAAAATTTTATACATTGTTGATTCATGCCAAAAACACGTTAAAATAATTATACATTGACAATCGAAACATACATACCTAAATGCTTACTTTTCGAATCAATGAAAGTTTTGTAAAAATAAAGGGGTGTTTGGTTCGTTTCTTAGGATCGGGTTTTAGAGTCGAAATGACCATCATTATATTTTTGTCACTTGTATAAACACATAACTAACTTGTATAAGTCATCACGATATATAATTCATATATATATTGATACATTTTATAAAAAGTATAAAATAAAGGGGCGTTTGGTTTAACGTTTTAAAACATAGTGTTGAGTCAAAACAAACACCATTTAATTCTCGTCAAGTAAAAAATAATGAACTTATATTTGTCAACAAAATATACAACTTAACATATATCTTTCGACAATTTTAGTCAAGTCTTGTATTGATAAGGGAATGTTTGGGTCATTTCCTAGATGTTGAAATATATAACTAATATATATTCTTCGACACCCTAGATTAAGTCAAAGATAAATTAAGGAATATATGGATTACTTCTAAGGTTTTTATTTTTAGAGTCGAAGTAATCCTTGTCCCACATTTGTCGTTTTTCAAAACTTTATTTTTTATTTTTTATTTTTTATAATTTATTTCGTTGTTGTCTTGTTTAGGTGATAAACATGCCTCGAGCAACAGTTGGTGATACATCTCTTACCCGTTCTTACATTCCCAAAGTATCCCAAACACCTGATATCTCTCCTACTATCGCACACTTATACAAACCTATCAAAGATCGATGTATCCATGAGGGTAGAGTTGTTGGTCAACTTTACTACACATCTGATCACATCGATCGTTGTTTTTCTAACATACGTCTCAATTGTCTCTACAAAATTAATGAGCCAATTGTCTCTCGTTTTATTCTGGACTTTTATAGTCAAGTCACTCTTCAAAGAGATGACTCCGGCGTCATTCTTATCTCCTTCATGATTCAAAATGAATTCATCACTCTCTCCCTCGAACAATTCGGTCAAATCCTTAGAATTCCATTCAATGGCCAAGCCGTCTTCACAAATGAATGAGATCTTGGTTCTCTTGCATACTCCCAAGAAACCGAAGGACCATATCACACCGACCTTCCTACTCCTGAAGAAATTCATCAATTTCTTCAATTTCAACGTATTGACCCTAACCGCACCATCAAAAGCAAAAACATCATTCTTTTACCAAATCAAGTTCTAACCAAAGAACTTAGACATGACTTGAAGAGATGGGAAGAACCTATTCGTGAGAATGTGTTTGGACTAGAAGGAAACCCAGACCATCTCTCGGCTTGCCTTGCTCATATATTATATTGTATTCTAGCCGATCAACAATATAATCTTGCCTATTTCTTTGTCAAAAGAATTGAAAGTGCACGGGGCAACTCCTAAAGCCCATCTTCCTTATGGTATGTTCTTGACACGTCTCTTTCGACATGTTTGGAAACTTAACCTCATCTTGACAATGGCATCTACGATGTCGTTGAATGAGTCATGCGTCCACTTGCTCTAAGACAAACCCGTCGACCCTGAAGTGATCGTAGAAAAGCCCGTCACTCCGTCTCTTCAACCTCCGCCTATCATAACCGTGGATCTTCATCTCACCAAGGATATGATGATGAGGATGATGGTGCTTCTCGTGCTAGTACCCCATCTCCTATAACCTACCTAAACTTTCTCAAACCTCTCGATTACCAACAATATGAAGTTCCCACTTCTTCTGAACAAAATGATGATCTTCTCTTTCGACGTCAAACCGACTTGCTCAACCAAACACAACAAAATGCATAAGGAACTTAGAGGTGGATTCAAGTAATTTGGCAAGGCATTGCGAGGAGTCTTCGGCAAGAAGAAGAAGTGAAGATGTTGAGTGATGACTAGCTTGGTAGAATAATTGGTTTAGGACTTTATGTGCACTTATGTTTATGATTAATTAATTGTGTGATGACAATCCGACTTAGTCGGAAGAACTTGAACTTGTTTAAGCTTGCTTAGGACCTTTAATTTCTATGAATCATTAGTATGATTTTATAATCATGCATTCTTGTTATATATTATTTTGTGCAAACATACATTATATACTTGATTTCATGCATATATATGTTCATATGGGACTTGCTGCAAATTGACCACCAAAACACAACCTTCTCACTAATTTTTACAAAAAGTCAAATTTTTGGTCGTCTGAAAAACACCAAGATGGGCGGCCCCCTTAATTCATAAGGGTGGTCCCCTTAAAGATAAGGGGGCCGACCATTAATTAAGGGGACTGGCCATCTGGTTCACGGATTTTACTGTTTTTTCTGCTTTTTGACCCTCTTTTACCTAGCCTCAGAATGCTCGAACAGATTTTGGAAAATCCTAAAGTAATTCAAACTCATTCCATTTCCAAACTATTTTATTCTAATAAATTCCCCATCCCAAATGCAAAATCACCACAACACCATCTTCTTCATCCATTATCAACCACCATAAACCTTCATGGCATCAACTAGAGCTTCCATTTCCAAAGCTTCAAAAAGACCAAAAATTAACATCATTCCATCAAAATAATTGTTTGTAGATTTAACTCAAGATGACACCAAAACTCCATCACCCAATCATCAACTCTCATCACTAGTGTCTCCTAATGCACACCTTAAAAACACCATCAACCAAAGGCACTTCCTTATCCTCTATTGACTACACACCTAAATCACCAACCTCATCCACATCACCATCAACAAATGGTTACTTGAACTCACTAACATCCCTCCTCCAAGAGTTCCTCCACCTCCTCCAACTCAAGAAAATGCATCAATGGACATCGACTCAAGTAACCTTGCCCTTTATTGTCTTCTGAATATATTTCATTTATGTCCTTTACTATTTGACTATTTTGTTAAGTTTAATTCAGATATTTGTAATCAGTTTGACGGTGATGATTTTTATGAGAATTGTGATGAATTGTGGTTTATGGTGATTAATAATCCCTTTTGGGAAGGTATTATTGTGTTATTTGTATTCCGGATGGTTCGACCCGTGATATTTGAGAAATGCCAAAAAAAACGAGTCTGACAAACACACACGTCCTAAATGTCCAAATGATTTTTGAAAGGGTTTTAATGTGAAAATATGTCGTGTGAATACTCTAGGTTAATGGAAAGGTATTTTAAGGTGAATAAAAATGCTAATTAACTTTGGAGTAAATTTTACGGTTGAGTTTTACAAGCTTTTAACTAATCCCGACACGAAAAGAAAGACCTGACACCCCCTAGGATGCCATATCCGGTCAATGTAGTCAAGAGGGGACATGGAGGCTTAATTTTAGCTAGCTTTTCTAAGGATGTACATAAGATGCCATCTTTTCCCATAAACCTTATCATTTCATTTTCAAAAAAAACACACACATAAGAGTGTGTGTGTGTTATTCGGCAGCCACTACACCACCACCATCCACCATAAATTTTCAAACTTAGATTGAGAACGTGATATTCCGGGTTGATACGAGTATTTGGGTATTCATTTAAACAACGTTTGGGTTGTCCGGTTCATGTCAAAATACGCATTTTTGAAGATTTTTTCTGTTAGTTTTAGATTTAAAATTTTTGTTTGTCCTTTTCGGGTTTATTTTGATGCATAGATGTTAGTTGTACAAGTTAATCGTTGTGAAAATTGATTTTTGAAAGTGAAATAAATAAAAAGGGTGTGTTTGGTTCGATGGATTAAAAAAAGGAAAAAGAGGGTTTTTGTAGTTTTGATGTTGTGGTCGTGATGGTTGAATAATATATGATGCTAGAATGCTTATTTTTGATAGTAGCTTGTATAGTTTATTCAGGCTTATTTTTAAGCTATTTCTTGGCCTATTTTGGGCTTATATGCCACGAACCATTCCCAAAATCACTAGGAAAGTGATTTTGATTATTTTTGTGTTATGGCGTATGTTGTGGACTATTTTTGAGGCTTATGGTAGTAACCAAATGCGATACGTAGCTTACTAGCTTATTTTAAGCTTAATATACGTATTTTGGAGCATATGGGCTCACGGCCCAATAAGTCTATTTAAGTCGTGGCTTAATGAGAGGGCTTATTGTGGTCCAGATTATTTTCTACATATAAATATATACTTATATATGTATATGGACCTTGGTTTTGGACTTGGATCGTATTTTGGACTTATAAATATCTTAATGGACCCTTGTTGAGCCTTAAAGCCCAATAAGCGATATTTATTCGTTTTGAGAGTTTTGTCGGACTTTTAAAAGTGGAAATGTATTTACGACATGATATTGAATGGTATTTTGGGAAAAACGTTTTAGTAAACGTTACAGATTGAGAATTTGGAATTTTGTCGAAAAGTGTTGAAAATAAGGTTTTAGAAACTGAAAACTATTTTGAGCGTAACAGGTCATGTCGAAAAATTCGTAAAAAGAATTATACTTATAAATTTTACCTAAAAACATGATTTTTTTTATTTTTGAAATAATAAAATATTATTTAATTATTTTATTATTTAAAAAATACACTAAAAGGACAAAAATATAAATTATATTAACTTCTTTAATGTGTTTATATGAGTAAACGTTTCATTTTTAAAACCGTATTAATAATGATTATATAGACGTTACTAAGTTTACCAAATAGGACTTGTCAAAATATATTTATAATTATAAATTATAAATATTTATTTAAATTACTTTACCTTGTTTCCCACAAAAAGTAAAGTATGTATTATCGGGAATGAATTGATAAAATTGTGAAAAAAAATGTCATCAACCATCACACCACGAAAATTGTTTTTGGGTAATTATAACAACGCCGTCTAAACTCTATGCCATCAAACTGAAGATTGTTTATGGAAAAGGGTGAATATAATAGTGATATTAAACTGACTAAGGTCTGTGCGGGCATCATTTGCATTTGCTTGAGTGATTGAGATTATGGTTGTTAAAGGACTTGCTATAAGGTGAGATCTTCGTAGCCCCACTTTTTACTGTTTTTCCGTTGGGAAAATGATACTCAAATGTGTTTTAATTGTACAACGCGTCTAACCTCTATGCATCAAACGTGAAAACTGTTTTGGATAAATAGGACATTAATTGGACTAGGTCGTGTGCGGACGTCATAGCATTTGCTTGTGATTTGAGTTTGTTGTGGAGTCAGTTGCTTGAGGTGAGTTCTCGTAGCCCCACTTTTTAAATCTTTTCCGTTGGGGGAAAATGATACTCAAATGTGTTTTGAACTGTTTTTTTAACTGTGCGAAATGTGGTTTTGTTTTTGGGACAAGATATGTGCTTATGACTGCTATGTGAATATATGTTGTAATTTTACTTGCATGTACTGTGTTTGGCATGTCAAGGGTTGTGATTTGACTTGCATGCATTGCGATGCATGGCAAGGGTGATTGGCAAGGATTTGCCATGTCTAGTGTGGTCCTGCCCTAATATAGTGCTCCAGCTGGTAGGCCATTTAGGTGCGTAAGTGACATATCAGAGTTGCGACTCCAAGAGCATTGGTATATGTTGTTTTCATGACTAGCGGGGATGTTAGGGCATGGTGATCGACTAGCGGGAATGCTAGGTCGTGTTACATGATTAGCGGGGATGCTAAGTCATGGGTTGTTTGCATATATTCACTGTCATATTGCACTATTGTCTACTGTTTTGAGATATTGGCACAACTTTTGGTTTGGAGTCAAACCTACGAGCTCACCAACATTATTGTTGACGTTTTCGAGTATCGTTTTCAGGTGAAGTGAAAGATGAGTAGGTTGGTGATATGTGATAGCAGGCTTAAAAGTATCCCGTGTGGATTTTTCATGTGAAGCATTGCTTGTTTATTTGTTTGGTTCTTAGTATTTGGAAGTTTTGGTTTAAGTTTGAATTTGGACCCCTGTGTGGGCAATTGGAATTGTAAGAGATTATGGTTTTGGTTATGATTTGGGACATCATTCAAGGTTTGTTCGAGGTTGATGGTCTTCGTAACACTTGAAGTTTATGCATTGTAGTTTTTTCTCTATATTGTATCTTGTGTTGTGATTGATCATTATGTTGCATTCCCGAGTTTCCGCCATTGTTGGGCTATGACAGATTGGTAATCAGAGCCAAGGTTATAGAGAACTAGGTGGGTTGGCCTAGACTATAACCTAAGATCCGTCATTTGGTTGCGTATAGGATTTATGTTCGCGGTGTTCCGCTTTTTCTTGCTTTCGCGTGTTCACTGTTTGGTGCTTTAGTTATGTAATGCATTAAGATGTGTGAGCTCAATACTAAGTACAACTGGAAAAGGATGCAGATATAAATACGGTGGCCAACGTAGTTATAAAAGTATTACAACTTACTCGTACTTGGTAATACCGTTCACACAAATTGATGTTGACACCATAAGGTGGTATTATGTGTATATTTATATATATAGTAAGATATTATATATATGTTAGTCGTCCTACCTACCTAACGTTGCCCATGTTCTCCCTCGTGTAGATAATACCGCCAAGGGTAAGGACCTAAAGTGCTGGCCGGCCTGTTACTGAATTACGAGGAAGGTATAGGTGGGAGGGTTAGAGGACCTAGGGGAGGTAATGATAAGCGTGTTGATGAATTGAATGGTCAAGGGAACAACCAGGGGTGGGAGCTAATAGGGGCGTAGAGGGAGTCAATGGGAATGTAGAGGGAGTCAATAGGGACGTGGGAGGAGCACCCGACTTCTCGACGATCATTGCCCAACAATTACAGAACCTCTTACCCGCCATTCTAGCTCAGTTTGGTAACCAAGGAAATGTTGGAAATCTAAATTGTAATGTAGTTAATGAGAACGTTAGGAATGTGTTAGTGAATGGAAACCGGGTAGGTTGTTCATATAAGGAGTTCTTAGCTTGTAACCCTAAGGAATATGATGGTAAGGGAGGTGTTGTAGTTCTTACTCGATGGATTGAGAAAATGGAGTCCATGCAAGATATGAGTGGTTGTAGTATTAACCAAAAAGTGAAATACACTACTAGTTCACTTGTGGGTAAGGATTTAACGTGGTGGAACTCTTAGATCCGATCGATAAGCCAGGAAGTTGCTGTTAGTATGTCATGAAATGACTTTAAGTTTATGATGATAGAAGAGTTTTTCCTAGTCATGAGATGCAAAAGTTAGAAACTGAGTTGGCTAGGTTAGTTCCTCATTTAGTGACTCCAGAAAGTAGGAAGATTAAGAGATACGTGTATGGCCTTACTCCACAGATCCGTGGGATGGTGGCAGCAACAGAGCCAAAGACTATGCAGAAGGCTATGCAGATTTCTGGTGCACTGACCGATGAAGCTGTTAGGAATGGATCAATTAAGAAGGTTGAGAAAAGAGGAAATGTAGGGGAACCTAGAAAGGATAAGAATGATAGGGATGATAATAAGAGGACTAGGACTGGAAATGCTTTTACTACGACCGCAAACCCTGTAGGAAGAGAGAATACGGGTGCTTGGCCCAAGTGTGCCACCTGCAACTCCTACCATGCACCCGGAGGGCCTTGTCGCACATGCTTCAACTGTAACCTCCCGGGTCATCTTGCTAAGGATTGTAGAGTTGTGCCTAGGAATGTGAACCCGGTAAATGTAAGGAACCTAACACCTGCTCGTAGAGCATGCTATGAATGTGGAAGTACCGACCATCTCAAACTAGCGTGTCCTAGATTGAATAGAGCACAAGGACCGGGAGGAAACCGTCCAAACCAAGTTGTTGCTAATAATAGGGGTCAGGGTTGGGGAAACCAAGTGAACCAAGCTAGGGGTCGGACATTCATGTTGGGAACAGAGGAAGCTCGCTTGGATTCGAACATTGTGACGGGTACGTTTACTTTAAACAATCATTTTGCCACTACCTTATTTGATTTTGGTGCCGACTATAGCTTTGTTTCCACTACTTTTATACCTTTGTTACGCTTAGAGCCCAGTGAGTTAGGTTTCAGATATGAGATTGAGATAGCTAGCGGAAAGCTAGTAGAAATTAATAAGGTTATTAAGGGTTACAAACGAGAAATCGAGGGTCATGTATTTGACATCGATTTGATACCGTTCGGGCATGGGAGTTTTGATGTGATTATTGGTATGGATTGGTTATCTAATCACAAGGCTAAAGTAATTTGTCATGAGAAAGTAGTGAGGATACCACTACTAGATGGCAAGGTGCTTAGAGTATTAGGAGAAAGACCGGAAGAGAAAACGAGACTTTTGATGAGTGATAAGGCTAGCGATAAGAAACAAGAAGATATTGTTGTGGTTAGAGATTTTCCTGAGGTATTTTTGGATGATTTATCAAGATTGTCACCTCTCCGGGAAATTAAGTTCCGGATTGAGTTAATACCTGGAGCTATACCGGTTGCAAAGTCTCCTTATTGTTTGGCACATTCTGAATTGGAGGAGTTGTTAGGACAACTCAAGGAACTCTAAGACAAGGGTTTCATTCGACCAAGCTCATCGCCTTAGGGAGCACCGGTATTGTTTGTGAAGAAGAAGGATGGTTCTTTTAGGATGTGTATTGACTATAGAGAATTGAACAAGTTGACTATTAAGAATCGTTATCTGCTTCCTAGGATTCATGATCTATTTGACCAACTACAAGGGTCGCAGTTTTTCTCAAAGATAGATCTTAGGTCTAGATACCATCAGCTGAGAGTACATGAGGATGACATTCCAAAGACAGCGTTTAGAATTCGTTATGGACATTTTGAGTTCACAGTAATGCCCTTTGGTCTGACTAACGCACCAGCGGTATTCATGGATTTGATGAACATAGTTTGTAGGCCTTATCTTGATAAGTTTATGATAGTGTTTATAGACGATATCTTAATCTACTCTAAGACTCGGGAGGATCATGTAGAACACTTAAGGTTAGTCTTGGAACTGCTCAAGAAGGAGAAACTGTATCCTAAGTTTTCTAAGTGTGAATCCTGGCTACGAGAAGTGCAGTTTCTTGGGCATGTGATAAATGGTAATGGGATTTATGTAGACCCTAGTAAGATTGAAGCTGCTAAGAATTGGAAAGCCCCTAGAACTCCGTCTGAGGTTCGTTCGTTCTTAGGATTGGCTGGATATTACCGTAGGTTCATTGAGAACTTTTCTAAGATAGCTAAGTCTCTTACTATCTTAACTCAGAAGTGTAAAACTTTCAATTAGGGTAGGGAACATGAATTGGCATTTCAAACTTTGAAGGATAAGTTGTGTAATGTACCTGTTCTGGCTCTCCCCAATAGATCAGAAGATTTTGTGGTGTATCTTGATGCATCAGGCCTAGGATTAGGATGTGTGTTGATGCAAAGAGGTAAGATAATAGCCTATGTGTCTAGGCAGTTGAATATTCATGAGAAGAATTATACGACCCATGATTTGGAGTTGGGTGCGGTCATGTTTGCCCTTAAGATTTGGAGACATTATCTGTATGGGATAAAGAGTGTCATCTATACGGAGGATAAGAGTCTTCAGCATATCTTTAGTCAAAAAGAGTTGAATATGCAACAGCGTCGTTGGATAGAGTTGTTTAGTGATTATGACTATGAGATTCGCTACCATCCTGGTAAGGCGAATGTGGTGGTTGATTCCCTAAGTAGGAAGGAAGAGAAAATCCTAAGAGAGTTAGAGCTATGAATATGACCCTTCAGTCGAGTATCAAGGATAGCATACTAGCGGCTCAGAAGGAGGTTGTGGATGAGTCTGTAGGATTGCAGAAAGGTTTGGATGAGATGATAGAATAGAGAAGTGATGGAACTTTGTACTACTTGGATCGAATATGGGTACCTTTAAAGGGTGATGTAAGAACCCTGATAATGGACAAAGCCCATAAGTCGAGGTACTTTGTACACCCAGGAGCTGATAAGATGTATTACAATTTGAGAGATAGGTATTGGTGGCCTGGAATAAAAAAGGATGTAGCGGTTTATGTTAGTAAGTGTTTGACTTGTTCGAAGGTTAAGGTTGAGCATCAAAGGACATATGGCTTGCTCCAGCAACGTGAGATCCCCGAGTGGAAATAAGAAAGGATAGCTATGGATTTTGTGACTAAGTTGCCTAGGACTAGTAGTGGGCATGGCACAATCTGGGTCATTGTGGACCGGTTTACTAAGTCTGCTCATTTTCTACCTATGTGTGAGGATTATAAGATGGATAGATTGGCTAGATTGTATTTGAATGAGATAGTTGCTAGACATGGTGTGCCAATCTCGATCATATCAGATCGTGATAGTCGTTTCACATCATGGTATTGGCAGTCGATGCAAGAGGCATTAGGAACTCGGTTGGACATGAGTACGGCTTTCCATCCTTAGACCGATGGTCAGGGTGAGCGTACTATTTAGACTTTGGAAGACATGCTTAGAGCGTGTGTCTTGGACTTCGGGGGAAGTTGGGATGTTCATCCTCCGTTGGTTGAGTTTTCATATAACAATAGTTATCATTCTAGTGTGAGATGTGCGTTTGAGGCATTGTATGGTAGAAAGTGTCGTTCGCCAATTATGTGGGCTGAGGTTGGAGAAGGTCAGTTGATAGGACCTGAGTTAGTGCAAGAGACTACTGAGAAGATCTCGCAGATTAAGAATAGACTTAAGGCTGCGCGTGATCATCAAAAAAGTTATGCCGATAAGAGGAGGAAGCCTTTCGAGTTTAGTGTGGGTGATTTTGTCTTGCTCAGAGTGTCGCCTTGGAATGGTGTGGTACGCTTTGGGAAGAAAATAAAGTTAGCACGTAGGTTTGTCTGGCCATTTGAGATCACAGAGCGGATCAGTCCGGTCGCCTATAGACTTAGGTTGCCTAAGGAATTGAATGGTGTTCATGACACGTTCCATGTGTCGAACCTTAAGAAGTGTTTGGCTGATCCAACACTGCAAGTGCCCTTGGATGAGATCTAAGTTGATGCTAGGTTAAATTTTGTGGAAGAGCCTATGGAAATTTTAGAAAGGGAGTTCAAAAAACTAAAGCGTAGTAGGATTGCCATCGTCAAGGTTCGGTGGAATTCAAAACATGGTTTTGAATTCACATGGGAACGTGAAGATCAGATGAAGCTTAAGTACCCGCATTTGTTTAGTGATGATAGTAGTTGAATTTCGGGGTCGAAATTCTTTTAAGGGGGGTGGAATGTAACCTTTTCCCCAATTGTGTTCTGAATATTTTATTTTTAGTCCTTTGACTAATTGGCGTTTGTCAGTTTATTCAAATATTGTACCGTGTTGACGGTGGTGAATTTATGAGATTTGCGATGATTTATGGTTTATTGTGATTAATAATCCCTTTTTGAAAGGTATTATTATGTTATTTGTATTCCGGGTGGTTAGACCCATGAATTTTGAATTCAAAACGAGTCATGACACGTCCGTTAATGTCCAAATGAGTTTTTAAGGGTTTAAAGTGAAAATATGTCAAGTAAATACTCTAAGTTATTGGAAAAGTATTTTTAAAGTGAATAAAAATGCTAACTAACTTTGGGGAATATTTTACAGTTGAGTTTTACGAGCTTTTAAGTGATCCCGACACAAAAGAAAAGACCCGAGACCCCATGGGATCCCATAACCGGTCGAACCATAAGAGGGGACAAGGAGGCATGATTTTAGTTCCTTTGTCTAGAAAGTGTACACATATATTCCATGTTACAACCAACATTCAATTCATTTCATTTTCATTTCAAAAAATAATAACACACACACTTGTGTGTGTCTTGTGCGTCCGAACCAAGCAAGAAACAAAACACCATAAAATTTCGAACTTTAATCAAGAACGAGATACTACGGGTTGATACGAGTATTTTGGTATTCATTTAAACAACGTTTGGGTTGTCCGGTTCGCGTCGAAATCTACACTTTTGAAGATTTTCTTGTAAGTTTCTAAATTTAAACTTCATTTGTCCTTCTGGGTTTATATTGATGCATAGATATTAGTTGTACAAGTTGATCATTGTAAAAAGTGAGTTTTGAAAGCGAAACGAATAAAAAGGGGTGTTTGGCTTACGTCGAACATAAAAAGAAATAGAAGGGTTTTGTAGTTTTCATATTGTGGTCGTAATGGTTGAATAACATATGTTGCTAAATAGCTTATTTTGGATAATAGCTTGTATAGCTTATTTTATGGACTTTTCGTGACTTATTTTAAGCTTATATACTCACGTCATATTTCAAAATCACAACGAAAGTGATTTTGATTACTTTCGTGGTATGGCGTATGTTCGTGGACTATTTTTATAGCTTATTGTAATAACCAAATGTGATACGTAGCTTACTAGCTTATTTTTAAAGCTTATGGACTAGTTTTTGGAGCTTTTGGGCTCACGGCCCATTAAGCACAAATAATCCGTGGCTTATTTGTTGGCTTATTGTGGTCCGAATTATATTTACTTATTAGTATGAGCTTATGTATATAAATGGGCCTTAGTTTTGGGCTTGGATCGTATTTTGAACGTATAAATACCTTAATGGACCCTTATTGGGCCTTAAAGCCCAATAAGCGATATTTAGTCGTTTTAAGAGTTTTGACGGACTTTTGAAAGTGAAACGTATTTACGAAGGGATATAGAACGTTATTTTGGGAAAAACGTTTTATTAAACGTTAAAGATTGATATTTTGGAATTTTGTTAGAAAAGTGTCAAAAATTTAGAAAGTGTTTGAAATAAAGGTTAAAAACCTTGGAAAACGTTGTATAAACGTGCGGGTCATGTCGAAATTTTGTATAAAGTTTATACTTAGAAATTTTACTTAAAAATATGATTTGTTAAATTTTATTTTAAATAATAAAATATTATTTTATCATTTTTTTTATTTAATAAATTCACTAAAAGACAAAAAATATAATTTTTCTCGAAACTTTTCTAATATGTTTATTATGAGTAAACGTTTCTTTTTCAACCATATTATGATTATTTTTACGGTGACTAAAGTTACCGAATGGACTTATCGAGATATATTTATAATTATTTATTATAAATATTTACTTATATTACTTATCTTTTTTCTATAAATAGTATAAGTATGTATTATTGAGCGATTGGATTGATATGATTGCTGGGATATATCGTCAACCATCACACCACTAAACTGTTAAAGGTAATTGTACAACGTATCTAACCTCTATGCATCAAACGTGAAAACTGTTTTGGAAATGAATGATTAAAATGAGACATTAAATGGACTAGGTCGTGTGCGGACGTCGTTGCATTTGCTTGTGTGATTAAGTTTTGGTTGCTAAATACTTGCTTGAGGTGAGTTCTTGTAGCCCCATTTTTACTGTTTTTCCGTTGGTGGAAAATGATACTCAAATGTGTTTTGAACTGTTTTTTTTAACTGTGCGAAATGTGGTTTTATTTTTGGGACAAGATATATGCTTATGACTGCTATGCGAATATATGTTGTGATTTTACTTGCATGCACTGCGATGCATGGCAAGGGTTTTGGTTCTTACTTGTATGCATTGCGATGCATGGCAAGGGTTTGTGGTCCTGCCTTAATATAGTGCTCCAGCTGGTAGGCCCTTTAGGTGCGTAAGTGACATATTTTGCTACCTGACTAGCGGGGATGCTACGGCAGGGTGATCGACTAGCGGGATTGCTAGGTAGTGTTACATAATTAGCGGGGATGCTAAGTCATGGGTTGTTTGCATATATTCACTGTTATATTGCACTATTGTCCACTGTTTGAAATATTTGCACACATTTTGGTTTGGAGTCAAACCTAATAGCTCACCAACATTATTGTTGACGTTTTCAAGTATCATTTTCAGGTGAAGTAAAAGATGAATAGCTTGGTGATATGTGATAGCAGGCTTAGACGTATCCCGTGTGGATTTTTCATGTGAAGTCTTGCTAGTTTATTTTGTTAATTCTTAGCATTTGAAAGTTTTTGTTTAAGTTTGGATTTAGACCCCTGTGTGGGCTATTAGAATTGTAAGTGATTATGAATTTGATTGTGATTTGGGACATCACTTGAGGTTGTTCGAGGTTGATGGTCATCGTAACACTTGAAATTTATGCATTGTAGTTTTCTCTATATTGTATCTTGTGTTATGATTGATCATTATGTTGCATACCTGAGTTTCCGTCATTGTCGGGGTGTGACAATTTATTAAATGAACGAACATGAACATCGTTTTCCATTCGTTTAGTTTAATGAACGAATATGAAAAAAATTCATGTCACGGCGTTTATGTTCGTGAAAGTTCGATTATGCGTTAATTAACGTTCGTTTATGTTTATTTATTTTTTTATGTTCGTATATCAAATCTTTTAAATTTATACTAATAAAACAAGTATAATTAAACAAAACAACACTTATAAAATAAAATATTATGCATAATTTGATAAATTTTATGTTTTTTCTAAGTTCATCTATGTTCAATCTTTTATGTTTGTTTAAGGATCGTTTAGTTTCTTGATAACGAACATAAACAAACATGTAAAATTCATTTTTTTAATAAACGAACATGAACAAGGAAATTCTTGTTTGTGTTCGTTTATTTATCCAGTTAAAATTAAATAAACGAATACGAAAAAAGCTATGTTGGTTTATACTTGATTTTAATTTTCATTTTGCGATAGGGCTTGAAATTATATTATACTCAATACTCGGCTGAAACACTGTCGTTTTGACTGTGGGTCTACAGTGCTACAGTACCGGGCTCCCACTTTGGGCCACCCCAAGTGGTTTTTTTTTTTAATTCGTAACAGTGTTACAGTACCGGGCTCCCACTTTAGACCAGCCCAAGTGAGGTTTTTTTTTTTAATTCGTAAGCACAAAAAAGGAGGAAAAAAATTATTACAAAATACTGATTTATTCAGATAAACAAATACCCGCGAAAAAACATGAGGCCCAACACATAAACCCATATAAAAAAAGAAACTATTAAACATGAAACAGAAAAAATAAACTTGCATTTTCACAAAGTGCGCCCGTTTTAATAACAAAACTGGCGTACTTCCTGGGTTTTCTTAAACAATTTCAAATTTTACTCAAAAATAACTGAATAAATTTATATTTATAATTTTTTGAAGCATTGTCTTAACTTTTCCCCAATATTCCAAATCATTCTTTATGAATCCATATTTATAAAATCCATTTCAAATCTAAATTTTCATAATAACTTCTTTAAACATAACATTAAAATTAAATAAGAACAAGGCATAACATTACTAACAACTAAATTATTTGGCTACTGAATTAAAATATCTATACACCCTAATTAGAAAAAGACATAGACTAATTTAAAACAATAAGGACAAAATTAGATTAACATATCCGTTACATTGTATTTGATATGATGGACTGGTTTAGGATTTTTGAAATATTATAAAAAAAATCCGGCGGTTTTGAAGTGTATATATGTTTTAGATGTGAGATAAATGACAAAAAAAACGTTTTGTATAATAACCAAAACGCCAGAAGTGCGGTGTCAACTTCCTTGAAAGTGTGGTGTACTTTCTGGGTTTAATGCACACAGAACTGATTTTTAAAGCGTATAAACTAGTAACGGAAATAATAACACCAACCCATCCTCATTAATACTTAATAATATTCATTCATAGTGGATCATGTGTCCGGTTACATCAAAGACTAATCCTATGAGGATTACATAGCTTTAATTTTGTTTTATTCAAAACGACTCAATATAGAAAATAAAAAGACACACAAAGGAGTATAAGGTATTATCCTCTTTATTTATCCTAAGAGTTTCCAAAGTCAAAACCAATTTGGTGACATAATGTCACTCAACTTGTAGTACTTCGATAACTTCCTTTCAGTGGCCTTTGTTTCGTATCCTTGCTCAAAGATGTTTTCGTAAGGATCCACAACTCTAATCTTAGCGTGCCATTTCTCATCTCTATCACCTTTTTAGCAAAGTTTCCAGAATGATTTGGTATCCATTCAGCATGTTGTAATGGTACGGGTAATGATCCAAGAAAAACAATAGCCTTTTTCCACATACAAATTTTCTTGAAAGGATTTAAAACTTCTCGGAGAGCGAGAACTGGATCTATCGGGTCATCACAACTTAGATATTGGTCATGTTTTGGTCCATAAAAGGGCTTTCCCATCCCGTCCATCTTCAAGCAATATTCTTTCTCATCATCACTATCACTTTCTTCATGAGAATTTCTTACATTTGTTACATATATTTTTTTATGGACGATACCGTCGAAGGTTGATGTAGTTCCTTTAATAGTATTCATGATAACCCTACAGGTGTGTAAAAAACTCCTTCCCACAACGATTGGTACATCACGATCAATTGGTATGTCTAATAGCAAAAATTTAGCAAGTATTGTAGTGACACCTACTTGACATAGCACATCCTTCAATATTCCCATAGGTTTGGATTTCGAGTGACGAGCATAGTAATTTTGTGGCTAATAGGATTGACTTGGTCTCTTCCCAACTTCTTATAGATTCAGTAAGGTATGACATTGATATTAGAACCGGTATTGGCTAAAGCATGAAAGTCGAATTTTGCCTCCAAACGAATGGGTAGAACAAATACTCCGGGATCATTTTTTTCTTTAATAGCCTTGTAACTTCCACTTCTCCGTCCAGTTTTAACTTATCCAATAAAACACTATCAAGTAATTTCTTATGTTGATCGCTATACTTTAGAGTCTCGATAATTGGCATTGGTTGGTTAATTAAGTATTAAAATTCTTTCATAAATATCATTTTCCAATTCTTCCCTTGAAAGTTCCTCTCTAGTTAAGCGTCGTTTAACAGTGAGGGAGGGTCTTTCACCATTATAACTCATTTTATAATTCGTCCAGGGTTTGCTTATCATATTTTCCGTTACTTTTTCACATACTATACATGAAAGGTGGTATATCGGTTATGTGACTTATGTCCAATGGTGGTAGATCACTAACATAAGTGCTAGCTAAGAGTTCATCAAGCTCATCATCACTATCATCATTAAAGGTTATGAGATCGGCATAAATAGTGAGAATTCTGTTTCCAAAGTCAACAATACCTTTGGTTATCCTAAGAAATGATCTTCCAAATACAACTTCGGGCTCCACATCATCCTGCTCCAGATTAATGATAAATTTGACAAAGTAGAGTTCTCCCCTTAAGGCAGCAAGTAATTCTCGTTTCATAACTTTTTCACCATTCTTAACTTCGTACTCCAAACATAGCTTCACCGCGAACTCGTTAGAAATCTCATTCTTCTCGTATTCCAGATTTACTTCACCATCATAAGCGTTTAAACCATCAGCGAATCACAGAGTAATATACCGTTCACTTACTTCTTCCTTCTCCATCCTATAAAAGTAAATGATTTAGTCTCTTTTTTCCTTCCATTGTCGGCTGTGTCACGATACTCAGATGTATCCCAATTTCCTTCGCTTTCAATTCCATCATTTAGTGAAAGACGATCATTCTCTCCTAAGCATAAATGTCTAATACTAGTGTTTGGGTCCATTATTATCTTAAACAACACAACATTGAGACAAATGTTAGTGGGTTAGTACAGGTAAATATAAACAGTGTTTTACACTTAAGCAACATTAGCAAGCATTCAGAAATCAATAAACGGATAGGTTTCTTCATAACGAACATGATACAAGGGTTCTGTAAACATTCAGACATAAAAGTGTGGCGCACTTCATAAGAACTGCGTCGTACTTCCCCTGATTTTTTGAATTTACCCAGAAAAACCGGCGTACTTAAAGATAAGTACGCCGTACTTAATCTTTTTTCAGTTACGTTTGTTATAAAACTCTTTGTTTTAAGAACTCTAACCATTGTAAACTCCCTTTTATCATTAACCTTCACATAATGAGCATAAATTATCAGTTTAATCAGACATAATATCACAGAAATGATTATATAACATATTTATATCAAATTCTCTCATTTTCATATTAATATGCTTTGTATAACTAGTAGGCTTATTATCACAAGTTATAAGCTCATAATTACATATAATAAGCATACTCAAATAGCACAACAATAGCTTAATAAGCATAAAGCAACATGTAGCATTTTTAGTTTTTTTTTTCAAAATTTATATTTCTCATGTTTATTAATTTTACTAGTGTATTCATATAGCAGCAAACAATAAACAAATCTCACAAAAATATTAACAAACATAGATTTAAGCATAACAAACAAAAAGGAATTTTTTTTTAATTTTTTAATTTTAATATACAATTTGTACAAATGCATGAATCCAATAAGTAATAGCATAAAGAAGGCAATCCTAATGTTCTCATAGTTGAATTTAAACATTTGAAAAGGTTGGTGGTGGTTTTGATTTGTCACAGACTTCATGGTTAAAAGTTCTCAGAAAGTGCGACGTACTTCAAGTGAAGTGCGACGTACTTCGAGTGAAGTGCGGCGTAATTCTTAATTTTCCAGAAAAAACCGACGCACAAATTTTTATGTGCGCCGTACTTGCTGTAGTAGAAACGTGTGAAAGGGTCAGTTTGCCAAAAAACTTTACGGCGGGGTGGTGTAATTTTGCAAAACAGTAGAAAACTTAATAAGAAACAATTCAATCCCCGGCAACGGCGCCAAAAACTTTGGTGTGTTGTAAAAGCTTTAAATTTATATAACTAGTGTTTATCGAATTTCAAACCAACACACGGGTAAAGTATAACCCCCGTATATAGTGTAGATTTAGGTTAAGACAAGGTCGTTCCACGGGATTGGTGTTCTCAAAAAGTTAATAAGTTTTGCAAGAAAATCTTTAGACTTGTCACGAATCTAAAGACAAAAGGCATGATTTACTTTTGTATTCAAATAATTAAAAGCAATGTTTATTTGGGCCGAGAGAAATGAGGACAAACATACAAATAAGAATGCACACATAAATTAAGACATAAAAGCATGAATAAACGGGTAGTCATTCAAGCGATTAACTATTTCACATAACAAGAAATCCTTTCGGCCTTTAATGCTTAATATATAAAATGCTTTAAGATTGATTTATGTATGGAAATAATGATAATAAAACTTTCTCAATCAAGTTCGTTAGACATGAGATTGAGCATTAGACATGTTCATACTCGAGTTGATAAACGTTTTACTAGCCAATTCTCACAAGGCAAGTACCGAATTGTCATAGACAAACAACGCGAAATCAAACATAAAGATGAAGTCTTTCAACCTATATCCATTATATATAAGAGATCAAATGATTAACAAGTATCCGAGTAATCCAATATCAAGTTTATTATTATTATTACCATAAACATTAGTATTCAAGTATGTTTACATCACGACTCTCATTTTACTTAAATAAACACAAACGACTACTCCATGATTATGAAAGCAAAACACATAACAAGCATTATAAACTCAGTACACATCATATTAAAGAATAAATAAGATCTATACCAATTTCACAAGCGAATGTTGATGATTTCACAAGTTTTCCTAATCAAAACTATATTATAACCAAAGTAATATCCGAAAACTACAAGTAACTCTGTCACAGCAGCCTATAGCCCGAAATATAACTTCAATTCTTCTTTTCTTGATGGATTATAACCTGGGAATGGATGAACTAAGAGCAAGTTCAACCTAATTCCCCAGAAACCTTATTTTTTCTTTTGATTTTCTTGATTTTGTTGTTGTATAAGATTGTGTGTATTGTGTATGAAATCTTCTGGCCTGACCTCTAGGGTAAAAATCCTCAGCTGAATCGTGTAAGGGATAAGTGAAAGGTCCCTTATTCAATGCAATGATTTAAATGATATTTGTAACTGCAGCAGCAAGTGCGTCGCACTTCATAAGAAGTGTGCCGTACTTGGCTCTTGAATTTATTTCTCTTTCCCCGACTCAAAGTATGCGCATTTATATATATGTGTACCGCACTTGAGTGCGAATTTATTACTCATCTTTAATTCTTTAGTCCAAGTCCTTCTTCTAATGACCATGAACGTATTTAACGAATATCTCTTGCGTTTTTTGTCCTTCTTGCTTCTATATAACCTGAAACAACTAACATACAAATAAGTATCTAAACACATAACATTTAATATATTTCTATAGCTAATTAACATATTTATGAGGGATATTATATGTATAATTAGAGCGTTATCAAAGGTCATCACATATTAGTTTTAAAAAATCTACCTTAACCTCATTTGCCAAACAATAAAGGATCATTACATCTTTAGCAGTGATCTGATAATATCCTCAGTCTTTCCTCCCAAGCATTGTATGATCTGGGCCATGAGCAATCGCTATTTTGGTAGAAGATAACTCATCTTAAGAGTTCCAGTTGTTGTGATGGGTTCACTATACCCAATCTTTGAGAAAATTGTTTAATTGTTCTTAGTTAAATAGAGTTCGGGTTATACATAATTTGTTGTGCAAGTCAAGCAAGGATTCTATGGAATTTTAATTCCATAGGGATTGTACCCCCTCATCTATATAAACATATGTTAAATGATAGTTGGAACATTTTTTCCTTGCTCATTCGTTAATTAATACAATGCAACGTTTAGGGTCATGTGTGTGTTTCCTTTGAGTCAACATTTCGCGTTAGCTTTCAAGGTTTGTTGGTCTTTTATCCAACAAGTAGTGATGTGTTGTAAAAGCTGTAAATTTATAAGACTAGTTTTACTGATTTTTGAGACCAACACACGGGTAAAGTATAACCCACGTATGTAGTATAATATTTCAAGTAAGACCAGGTCGTTCACAGGGATTTGGTTATGTTCGTATAATCACGAGAGTCAAGAAAAATTATAATAATTTTTTCAAGTAAAATAACAAGTAACTGATAACGGTTGAATTCAATGATAAAGAGATATGACTACTCGGATAGTTTCATATAATTCAGCAGCGATGGTAATAATTATGATCTTCGATTGTATTCTAAACTTATAAAAAGGTTTTTTCATCAAAAAATGTTTTCACAAATTAATTGTTTTAACTCAAGACTTATATCAGTTTAACTTAATTAAATGTGTCACTCAAATAATTAAGTTACTATTATATCAAATCTATTTTGTTTACCAATTAACGTAAGCGGATTTCTCCAACCAAACATTAAAGATCGTAGACAAATCTTTAAAACTATATAGTACACAATGGATCTTTTGACCTATACCATTATGCGTATATAATCAAAGGTGATAAACAAAGTTAACAAAATCAAATACGATAGGATTTCAATATAAACTTGAGATTAATAAGATCACAGTTATACCAAACGCTTCTTTATTATATTAACATAACCGAGTAGTCATAAGAGGTTTAGTCTCTTTTGGCTACGAAGTTCATAGTAACAAAGTTAAATAGAGAAATGAGATATATACGAGATTCGGATAGGTAATGGATCACAAGATAACCCGCTTACAAGTATTGAATCTTATTTAAACCTATATTGTGCTAAATCTTATTAATCCGTCTTCACTTCGCCGGAATTTCATGCTTAAACACCAGGAAATGATGAAAATTGAGAGAGGATTATTTGTTGTATGTGTGTGTGAAATGAGGTGAAGATCTCCTCAATTTATAGGTTGGGCGAGGCCAGAAGTGCGGCGCACTTTATAAAAAGTGCGTCGTACTTTGACTATGTCGGTTAAATATCATCAATGTTGTAAAGAAGTGCAGCGTACATCCAGGAAAAACCGACGCACTATATGTATTTACTGATTTCATTTATTTCGTGGCCAAGTGCGGAGCACACAAAAGGAAGTGCGGCGTACTTTGCTTAATCTTTGGACTTTATTATTTATTATCTTTTAACTTGTCTTCCATAAGGCGTAAACACTTGTATCTTGAGCACTTGAGCTTGGACTATCTTCAGGTGAACCTGCACATATTTCATGCTATTAAGTATCAAAAGTTCACGAGAAATGATGATAATATATACAATAACACAGTCTAAAACATGTAAAATTAAGGCATTAT
>BQNB010034526.1:5796-51545 GCA_026074375.1 Tanacetum coccineum
ATGTATGTATATATATATATATATATATATATATATGTATATGTATATATATATATATATATAATATTTAATAATTTAAATAAAATTATAATATTTTATTATAATTTTCGTCTTATTATTGGGCTAACGGGGTATTCACAATGTCTCGTCATTTTAACATGTCCTTGACCCATAGCTTTTATCTCGACACTAAACCTTCCATAATAATCATCCTTCATTTTCCCAATTTAAAATCGACACAACGATTATAAATATTAAATGTTTAAAAAAAGGTTTCGAGAAATTACATCTTTCGTCTTGCATTAAATTTTCAAGTAAAATAACTATTTATTATTAAAATCTTGAAAATCTTACCCCTTTTAAGCAAAGTTTTTAAGTATAAATTTTTTTCAAAAATTCGGCATGACGCGTACGTCTTTATGACTTTTTTTTATCAAGGTCTTAAACCTTAATCCAAAACACTTTTTCACAAACTCCACGTTTTCCGACCAACACAATATCAATACCTTCAATATGTTTTATCAAACCGTAGCAAAATAACCCCTTTACATTCGACAAGTCCAACGAAATCTCTCTTAGTCTATCACAATTCCTTTAGTCCATTTATAATTCTACTAATTTATTTACTTGCTATTGGGCCTTATGGCCCATTATGGTCTTTAAGTATTTAGCCCGATAGAAAAACTTAGTCCATACCTCTTACATAAGTCTAAAAATATAATCCAAAACAAAATGGACCTTAAACCCATTAAGCCGAATCATACATAAGTCAAAATCACATATATCCGTGGCTCATTAAGCTGGAAAAATAAGCTATAAGCTCATAATATTTTATATATAAGCCAAAACCAAACAATAAGCCATAAGCTTTTAGTATAAGCCGAAAACCAACAAGCTATAAGCTTATCAAAATAAACCGAAAACATAAGCTTCAAAAATAAGCCGAATCCAATAACCAAATCTAAATCCAATAACCAATATCCAAAACCAACAACCAAGTAGGCTGAGCCCACCTTGGCGTCGAACTCAAAAAACCAAACGGTCCCTCATTGGGCCAAGCCCAAGCCAAAAACAAATAAACTCAAATAAGCTATAACCTAGCTTATTGAATAAGCAAAATTCTAAAATAAGCCCTTTTTTAGCATTTTCATAAAATATAAAATTACCACAACAACCATTTTATTTAAACTCAAAAATCCTTTCTTTCTTTCTTTTTTTAGCCGACGCACAAACACCCCTTTTTCACATTTTCATATCCAAGATTCGATTTTTACGATGCTTAACTTGTACAACTAGTGTTTCAACACCATAATAGCCACAAAAGTGCAACTTTTAACAAAGTTTAGAAAACTTACAAGTTTGGATGACCTTGGTTCGGTTATGATGCGAAAGGAACGAATTCGTACACTTTTTATATAACCCGCGTCTACTAACTATCAACCCACTATCTAATCTTAACCCATGTTCTTGAGAAAATCTTCAAAAATCTTTGTTTTCTTTTTCCTTGTGTTCGTCTGATATATATATATATATATATATATATATATATATATATATATATATATATATATATAGAGAGAGAGAGAGAGAGAGAGAGATTTTTATGTTTTTGATTTTCAAAATGTGGTGCATGTATGAGAAATTGGTTAAGGTGGTGGAATATTTGTGTACCAAAGGACCATACTAGCAAATTTTTAGCCTTCATGTCCCTTCTTATCCACTATAGGCGTCCAAGCATCCTAGGAGGGTCTCGGGCTTTCTTTTTTGCGTCGGGATCACTTAAAACACAATTTTCATATATTTAAAACTCAACCGAACTTAGTTATCATTTTCATTGTATTTAAAATCATTTTTCCATAAACCTAGGTTATTTACACAACACCTATCACATTAAATTGCTACAAAAATCTATTTTGAGTCGTTATCGACCGACTCCGGACCGAAAACATGAAAATTTGACAAAACTCAACCGAACCTTGCTCATCAATTTAAAAACACTTTAAACCACAAAATATGGTCAGACAACTTATTTTCAACCAACATTTCATCTTTTTACGACCGATACAGTCTTTTATTGAACCTTGCTCATCAATTTAAAAACACTTTAAACCACAAAATATGGTCGATTTTTATACTAATTTATATAAATTACTAATGCGTTAAAAGTATTTGAATTAATTTGTACATGACTGAGTTGGACAAAAAATCATTCACAATGCTCACCTTTAAAGTCCAACACTTGCCCTCGCCATTGTGGATTGCATCAACCAAGCCAGTGTAGTTCGAGTTGTTGATCACTTTGTAAGGCCCGTCATTGATTTCCACTTCAATGGTGTAACCTCTGTTGTTTGTGAGGAAAATAATAAGATTCGGCCCACCGTGCAGCATGGTCGACACATCTTGAGCAGTAACCTATAATTACAGCAAAAGAAAATTTGTTAAATTAAAGTCGATTTAGGTCAATAAAATTTCTCAAATTGTTGGAATAATGTAGGTACGAAAATGGTTGTTTTTTTAGTAAGAAAGTTCGTACTACCAACCTTCCAAAATGCAAATAGGGCGTTTGGAATTGCTCAAGCAAAAAAACCTTTTATAGTGTTTTAGATCATCAAAACTTCCTATCGCCCATATGCTTATTTTAGAGTAAACACGCATAATTATTGAATAATGAAACTATAACAGATAAGGAGGCTTAAATCATACATGTGATTGGAGTTTAGGGTTGTTTCACTGTGTTTTGGAACTGGTGTTTTGAACAGCCCAACGTTTCCAACGGAACTTATTTTGGGGGTGTTGGACGTGGAAGTAATGTATGCAAGTGTTTGATAATGTATGAAGCGGAGGATAATTCAAACATAACTGAATTTTGATTTAACACAAAATAGTGCAAAGGACTGCAGGTTACTTTTTGTTTGAATGTGGGATTAGAATCTTTTAAGGACGTGTTAGCATTGACAGATAACATCTTTCACTAACCATTATTCTTCTAACACAATTTCCTATTTTAAAGACCAACGGAAACTACGAATGAAACTGCAAATAGTAATAGTACCTCCTAACTGAAAGAACTAGGCATTTGTTACAGCGTAGTTTTTTTTCTCATAATAACTCCAGTCAAACTGGACTTTAAGGAGAGAGTTGGTCTTCATATCAAGACTAAGAAAAGGCAATTATTATGTATACAAAAACAGCTTTAATGCTTCTAAAGTCAAAATGTAAATACCTAGACTTATAACTAAACATTGAGTTAACTGATTCGAGTTTGTGCTTTACAGTTTCGATAAATTATGGGTTGCCTTTTATTTAAATGTCAATCTCACATGACTCGGCTTATTTATCATAGATGTGCAATAAATTCAGTGTTAGTGTGTCATAATATACCTCACCTTTAAGAAACCCAACGTACTCAATCCGTCACCTCTAACTCACTAAGTCGTATCTCTTAAAAAGCATTTAAAAACTTGTTTATATAGTTGAACTATCGAGAATACACAGTGAGGCCTATAAACCGTCACAAAGGGATAGCAAGTGCATTAATGTGATAACTTAGCAATAACAAACTATGATTTATCAATACATATTAAAATGTTTGATTAAGATGTGATTTACTAATTAACAACAAACTGAACTTACATTGTGCGGTTTCTTCATAGAGGTCATCATTTTTCGTGGCAAGCAATCCTTGTTTGCGCAGAACCTGATTCTCTGACTTCAGTAATCTGTGTATGCGCATTTAAGAAATAATGTAAGGACTATCATATTCGCATAATCTAAACTTTAGGCTCAGATAAGTGAGCAATCGGATATGAAGATACAGCCGTCATGGCTGCAAACTCAGCAAGCTTGCCCCGCCAAGATGCACGCAATCCGAATTTTAATTATATCTCCTTAGAGATGCTCAAATATTATCATCACAGCCTCTTGAAACACGACAGCTATAAAAGCAGCCTTTGTAACCACACGCATATCAGACGCGACTACAACTTACAACAACCACAGACTCTGGTCAAAAAGCATACCGGGACGGGCAATCTCGAGGATAAATCTGCCATGGCTGCAGAATCAGTAACCTGCCCCGCCAAGGTACGAACAATCTAAAGGATAAATCCGCCATGGTTGTAAAGCTACAAACCTGCCCCACCAAGCCTCTAGTTAAACCTCACAACCTCTTAGAATCGTTATCCTTATCATCTTGGCGAACACAAAGTATATACAACACATACCACACAGACCAAACACCACTTTCTATACCTGGGCAGAACCGCTGAAAAATACACGATGTCCCAAGTGTATATTAAAAATCCGTTAACCACTTGGGGGTACGTACCCAGAGTAACAACTCCCACGTTCAGAAAGATATACCACCACATATCCCCCATATATAAAAAATAAAGTTGGGGTTAGTATACTCAGGAGAACGTGGAATACCAAATGGGACTGCCTTTCGTTAATATAGATTACAGATATTCAAATTGTCACACGCTAATAAACATCGCCACACACCATGGACGGTGGCAACAAAGCAATCAGTGGCATCAAAAAAACTGTAGTGTTGGAAACAGTCGGCAACAAAAATTACAAATATTTAGCCTTGCTCAGATACTTCTTTACCACTGCTAATTTGCAGCTGTAGCCCTTTCACTACTGTGGTTTCACAGCAACAACACAAATATGTGTCAGCAGACACGTAACCCACGTTAATGGTTAACTCATTATCGGCCAAGATTACAAACCGATTATCGTCACACACCGATCAACATCACCACACACTATAAACGGCGGCAACGAGGAGATCGGTGGCATCAAAGAGACAATTAACCGAATCCAATCATTATGATAGTAAACCATTAACTTAATCCAATTTATCACACCTAAAATTAACCGAATCCAATCTTTATCATAAATAAAAACCCCCAACAATCACAAAAAACAGAAACCACAAACCCTAACCCAATAACCCTAATTAAGAGAATCGAATTTAAAAAAAATTAAATAATCAAATCGAAAAAAAATGACAATCAGACCATACCTTATGGAAGCAAATCTAACAAAATGAAGATAGATCCCAAAAACACAAAAATATAAGTTAATTATCGACAGGTGGTATTCCAAAAAAGTAAGGAGAAACTAATGGTTGACACATAATCAAGAATAAAGGACATACGTTAGAAAGCTACAACAACAATGCCACTAAAGAATTTAACAACCTAGAAATTATAAGTTACTAACCAAAAAATCCACTATAGAGACACTGAGTAACTGTTTTATAATTCAGAAACTATAATTTAGTAACTACAGATACCTACTATGAAGACACACATTAACAAAATAATTTAGAAAATAATAAAGAAATGAACACTGTTCATTTTGTGAGTGTCCTTAAGTCCACTTTTAGAATATAGATTAATATTCCTCAAAATATTACGACGTGTAGACATTGATAATAGAGAAGTATAAATTAGTTATTGTAATATATGATTAATAATATATATTGCGTTACTTATATAAATTACAGTATTAAAAAATTACACATTTTTATGCTTTATAAATCAAATGAAAATCTTCGTACTTTGACATGTATAATTCTTTCTACCGAATTTATTAACAAAATGATTAAGATTTAACTAAACTTATACTAAAATACATACATAGATAATAGATTGATAAATGTTTTTTTAATATGCCATTTTCAAAAAACTTAAATGTTCATAATCAAACAAAAATGTAGCATTAAACTTACATTAACGAATGTTCTAAATAATTCTATGTAAAATAATTATTATATTGTTTAATACTATTATACATAACATCAATCATTTCTACATATTACATACTATTATTTTGTATTTTTTAAAACTTAAAAAAATATTTAATGGAGGAAAAGAACCAATTCCTAGTATAGATAAAACACAGAAACTAAATACGAGTACATCAATCTTAAGGATGAGCAAATTGGACATGACTTCTATATAGTTAATGAACTCGAAGAGTCATCCAACCTTAAAAAGAATATTAAAACATACAAGAGTTTGAAAAGTCTCTTAATTATATCCGACATTAATGGAGGCTGTAATTAAAAGTTGGTAATCTAGAAGTATATAAAATCGGCTAAATTAGAATAAAATGAATTTAGTTCGTGTAGACTTGGCCGAAAGTCGACAAGTGCGTGCATAGCTTCCGGCTTGGAATTTCATCCTTATTAAAACACATTTCGTCCTTAAATTTTTTGTCCAATTTAGCGTCTGTCTTGGAATTTTGATCTGTGTTAAGACGCATTTCGTCCTTAAAATTTTAGTTAAATTTTACGACATTAGACGATTACCTATATATAGCATCGACGGTGTATTATGGGTTGAGTGGCGGTGGAGATTATGATGTTAGGGGGTGGGCGGGGCGTCGAGTGGTGAGGATATTTGGAGAAATATCATTAAAATAGACAAGGAGATGATTGACTTAGGTATAGAGTTTTCATCATCGTTTGTAGGAGTAGTTGGCAATGGTAGTAATATTGGTTTTTGAGTTGATATATGGGTTGGCCATATGAAGTTATGTGATAGGTTTCCTAGATTGTGTCATTTAGTTGGGGTGGCAATTCGGGTCGGGTTCAGGTTTACGGGTTCGGGTTAACAGGTAGGTGGGTCAGAAAACCCCAACCTGAACCTGACCCATTTAAATAATCGGGTCAGCTATGTCAACCCTAACCTGTTTAAACATAACCCCGAACCTGACCCATTTAACCCGTATATATATATATATATTTGGGTTAACGGGTTAAATATGTTACACAGGTTGAATAGGTTACACGGGTTGAATAGGTTAAACGGGTTTCAGGTTAACCTATTTAACCCGATTTATATATAAAAGTTGACACATTACACAAGTTAAATAGGTTAAATAGGTATGTGGGTCGACCTGTTTAACCCATTTAACACCTATAATAAAATATATTTCATTTTTAATTTAAGGAAAAAATCTTAAACGGGTTGGCAGGTCGACCCGATTAATTTATTCTCAACCCGAACCTGATCTGTTTAATAAACAGGTTAGATGGGTTGACCCAAAACCGACCCGAAATCTATTTAGACTCAAACCGAACCTGTTAATTTTCGTGTTGGTTTTTGGTCGGGTTTCGTGTCGGGTCAAAAATTGCCACCCCTACCATTTAGATCGTAGAAAGGAGGGTAGGGTGGCGGAAAAGGGAAAATAGGTAGATAATAGTTGGTGTTGGGAATGGGAATGGGTTAGAAATCTTAGAGGAAGAGTATGTAAAGAGTTTGAAGTGTTATTATTTATATTGCAAAATGTTGTTATTTCTACGTGTGGAGAATGGCACGCAAGAATATTTATTTGGAAAGCTTTAAAAGGAAGACTTCTGGTTCGGGAGGAGCTTGATAAAAGAAGTATCGACTTGGACACTTTACTATGTCCGTGTTGTGATAGTGTGGTGGAAACTTGTAACCATGGTGATGTGCGATCTTGCAATGAATGTGTGGGAAAAAATTTGGTTGGTGAAAGATCGGGAATGTCAACGCGTTCACCATTGATGAAATGTTTTTGTTGAATGGTAATGTAAATATTCCTAGTGTTGGAATTCGTGTTTGGCAAGCGGTAATTTAAACTACCGGGTATTACATTTGGAAGGAAGAAATATGCGAGTTTTTCAACGAAAGTTTCAAGTACAAACAAAATAGTGCAAGATATTCAAATTAAAAGTTACGAGTGGATTGTTAGAAGGACGAAAAGGAAAAATGAGTAAGATTGGCAATATGGCTTCAGGATCCTACAAGATGTCATTGATGAGGTGTTATTTTATACACTATTTCGGGGTCATTTAACCCCCTAAATCATGCAAATATGTCCAGATTACGTACTTAATCGTTTGTTTTCAGGTTCTTAGCACTTGGATGGCATTTGGAGGAAATACACGTGACTTGGGCTCATTTGGAAAAGAAACGGACAAGATTACGGACCTACACCAAATCTCTTGAAGAATTAGGCATGCAGCGCTTGGAGACGGCGTCGCGGGCATAAAGCGACGCCGCCGTGATCTATCTAATGACGGCGTCAGGAAAATGACGACGACGTCAGGACGCGGCCTACTTAAAGAGGATCTAGAATCATCTATGTGGCGACGGCGTCAGCACTTCAAAGCGATGTGGTCGCAGCGATTTTCCTATATATATTAAACCGAAATTAGGGTTTTAAGTGTGTAACTTTGTATAACTTTAGGGAGACGAACCCTAGTCGTTTTAGCAGCTTTTAAGGTCGTTTTTAGGGCCTCAAAACCCTATTGTAACTACCGTTTATTCATGTTTTAATCAAGTTATTTATCATTAATCATTCAACTAGGCTAAACCCTCCTTTGTATTTACTTATGATTGTGCGAGTAGTGTAAAAAGGATACCATCAGTAACAGTCTTCATACTACCTTACCCTTAATATGGTTGATCCCTCTTAGGATATTTCACATGCATTTAATATACTCTTAGAGGCCTTGTAATAGTCTTCATACTACCTTACATGTGCGTTGCCCTAACGAAATATTAAATAGACGGCGGGTTCATGTAATCCGTTCATGACCTAGGAAATACTTACACAGATCATCACAAGTGTGCAACAGATTTAGGAGAAGCAATCTGAGGAGTAGTGTATGATTAGGTAAATACATCTGTTTATCATAAAGTTATCACCAGTAGTATAGATTATATTTAGTTTAATTATTAGTTAATCAAACCAACCTCTCAAACCATTGATTTACGTGCTTTTTATAAAATATAAAAACAAAAAAAGAATCTTCTCTCAACCCCTTAGAGTTCTATTAGACCGTGGTCGAGTCATCCCAACCTATTCTCCTAGAGAACGATACAACCCCCCGAGTCTTGCCTTACTACACTACAACGGTTAGGTACTCTGCCTAGGGGATTATAAAACTTCCTGTGAAGTCTTTACGAGACCCGCATCAAGTTTTTGGCGCCGCTGTGTGGGGAATAGTTAGGTTTCGATCGTAGTTTAACTTAGTTCTACTCGCTTGATTCCTATCAAGTGGGAATTTTAATTCCAGTATATTAGCTTTCTCATAATCTATCTTTTCTTTGTGTTATTTGTTTCGTAACCCATTCTCGTCAACCACCACAGAGACGCGAATCCTATCGGTACTCTTGAAGATTACTCCAAACCTCGCCACGAGGGCTACAAGAATACCATTAAGCTCTTGGTAGGGAACAATGTGGTACCTCTTCGATCCAACACCATCCGGTTGGTGCAAAATGAATGCTTATTCCACGGCCTTCGGCCTAAGGATCCAAACCAAAACCTCAAGGATTTCTTAAAACTTGTAGACTCAATTGACCTTGATGGTGATAACAGGGAAAGAGCGCGCCTGTGTTTATTTCAATTTTCACTTTCCGATCAAGCTAGCAACTGGCTTGAACGTCTTCCAGCAGGACCCATCACCACATAGGAGGATCTTACTACTCGTTTCCTTGCTCAATTCTTTCCACCGAGAAGGATTGCATAACTCCGCAACGATATCCTGATGTTCTAACAACATCATGGATAATCTCTAAGAAGCATGGACTCGTTTTAAGGATTTACTCCAAAAAGTTCCTCATCATGGCATCAATCTTTGGCTCCATGTCCAAATCTTTTATGACCATGTCACTCCCGCCACAAGACGAAGCGTTAACCAATCGGTCGGCGGTAAGATTCGTGACAAAAACGTTAAAGAATCCTAGGCATTATTAGAGGATCTCGCCCTATATGATAACAAAAGTTGGAACAACCCAAGGGATTTCGCTAAGCCGGTCAAGGCAATCTCTTTGCCTTAAGATGTCTCGAGTATATCCGACCGCCGCCTCATCGAGCTCAAAAATTAAGTCCAGCGCTTGATGGAAGCTCATCTTGCTCCGACGCAACCTACTCAAGTAAACAAAATCACTTCTTCGTGTGAGATCTGTAGTGGTCCCCACGACACTCAGTACTGCATGGAAAATCCTAAACAAGCCTTTGTTGATTATGCATCCTTGCGTACCGACGAAGCGAGAGGTAAGTGGTACACTTTCAACCCCGAGTAAAACAATCTTGGTGACACTTACAATCCGTCATGGAAAAGTCACCCAAACCTTAGGTGGAGACAACCCCAAAATTCCTAAAATAATTTTTCAAACCCACCTAACCGGTTCTAACCCAAAGGTTCAATCCCGAACCTTTCCTTCAACAACAATCCTTAGAATTTTAACAACCAATCAAATCTTGAAGGATTGGTGGCCAACTTCATGGCATCTCAAGACGCTAGATTGTCCAAGTTTGAAGCTGATTTCAAACAACAGCAAAGCGAAATGACCAACAAAATCGACACAGTGTTGAAAGCCATCACAGATCAAATAGCAGGAGCACTACCTAGCGACACAGTTAAGAACCCGAAACTAAACGTTAACTCCACAACTTTAGTTTTGTCTGCTCGTTCTTACCCAACTGAAGACTGATAATGCTCAGCCCATATCCATGGTTCGATCAACACCATCATGATTACATCCCAAGCAACAAAGCGACTCCCATGACGATAAGCTGGAAGAAAATAAGGGAGAAGAGAAGAATAGCTGGGAAGATATCAATACCAACCCCTCCTCGCCACCTGATCCATCAGTTTTGATTCATCACTAAAAAGTACTCAAACTTAATTCATTCTTTGAATCGCTTGGCTTGGCCCCCTAATTATCCGGCACATAATTTGTTTACACCAAAGGGGATGATGGTGACGTTATGTTTATTGAGATAGTTAAGAAGAATGATGATTCCCGCAAGGAGGAACCCGAAGCAGGAGGATTAAAGGTGGAATATTTTAATATATTCCTAAACCAGAGCGAGCTTGCATATCACAAATATCTTATGTGTGGCCCTATCCCTTCAATATTCCTAAGAAACCCCATCATTACGGAAGGATTTCCATCAAACCCTAAAATACAATGCAACATTAGACATGTGCATATGTAGAAAGCCTACATTAATCTTAACTCTCCTCTAAATATCATGACCCGAATGATGTCTAATTGGATCATAAGAAGAAAACTCAACCCTAGGGAAAATTCAGATAGAGGAGTTAGTAATTTCACGGGAAGGATTAAGGAGATGCATGTTTTCGTAGGGAAATTCACTTATGCCACACACTTCATGATTATTGAAGATATTAGCTCAATCAGTGACCCTAGGCTGTCACAAATAGTACTAGAAAAACCCTTTATTGAAATATCCAACATGACTCATGACCTACCCGAAGGAGTAGTGAGGTTCACAAACAAGACCGATGAAATTGACTATAAAATTCCCTATAAGATAAAACAGTACAACTCATTATCAGACTTAGAAAAAGAGCACACTAAATTGATCTAGCTTAGGAAGGAGGAGGATAAGAGAAGAGGAGTGGAGTACATGATGGGCAAAATATTATGGTTTTACAAAGAATGTCTAGAGCTTGGACCCGAATATGTGACTGGAATGGATGATAAAGGAGAAGTCACATAAGGGCGTGTGACTTCGAGTCTAGCTACAAGACTCATAAATAAAGAAAGGCGCTTTTTGGGAGGCAACCCAATGTTTATCTTTCCCGTAATTAGGAGCGTCTTGTGTTTTAATTATTTTTATTTATTCTTTTATGTTTGAATTCATTACTTTGTAATCATGCTTTGTTTTGTTTATAACTTCGTCTTATTTATAGTCAAAGGTATTTTGCAACAAAATAAGTGTAGGGGAATATATCCGGTTTATAAGAACCAAATTCAAACATTTAAAATAAATTGTTTACATTAATTCGCGTCAGTTTTGAGTCATATGATTGTAATGATTAATTCCAGGTTTTTATGCAGTGCTTTCTACGGATATAACTAATAAAATTACGTGTAGGAAATTTCTCATTAAAAACGAAGAGGAAATCTTCACAGTGCCTCCAGACGGCGTCGGGATTAAAACTCAACGGCGTCGCGTCTTCAGCAATGTGAAGATTCAAAATTCAAGTATTTTTGAAAAATAGAATGTGCAACATTTAAATTTTGTAATTATTTTATAAACCTGCATAAACCTATGATTACATCATTCCTCTCATCCTATCTTTACTACTTTCATAGAGTCAAAACCCTAAATTCTTGTTGTATATTTATTTATCCCGTCGATTTTATGCTTGGTGTAGTTGTCTTTATCTTTGATTACAGGTTATATTTGATAAGAAGAAGCTTGGAAGTTCTTAGGAAGTTTTAATGGATGATTCTTGGAGGACGATTTAACCAGTTATCGCATGTTTCTTCTCCATTATTGAGCAAACCAAGGGACTACTAGTTTCTTTTAATTGTTTTCTTTTCCCTTTATTCGTTTTTACGGGTACTTCTATAGATTGAGGACAATGTTCAACTTAAGTGTGGGGAGGAAATAAGCCTTAGAAACTATTTCTTTATTTTCCATTTGCTTGTTCCTTAAAATGATGGGTAATATATCAAAACATAGCATAAAAAGGTAATTTTGACCAAAATTTAAAATTTTTTATGACACATACCGACGAAAACCGAGTATTAATATCGTCTCATAGATAGAAATGTGTATGACTAGCACAAAAACCCTCAAAATTCCATCCTAAAAATGTTAGGTTCGCCTTTAGATCTATAAGAATTTGGGTATCCATTTTTGATACCCAAGATAGTTTATACCTTTAGCTTGTTCGAGTTAAGGTTTGAATGCAGTCATATGTGTCTATTCTGTCGTTACAGATATGTACGTGTGGTCTAGATCGCCTTTTCTGGAACATTGGTATCGGTATTAAATTATATGAGTGTACCGGTAGTATATTAAATTTTAGAACTTGTTTTTATGATGCATCCCGAGACCGCATAGTAATTATTAGGATTTGCCAGATAAGAGGCACTAGGATTAACCTATGTTTTAAACTTATAATTGTTATTATGGTCACACTGGTCATGTAACTATTAATGAAGAGCATTGTCAACCCTTAAACCAATTGTTACACCCAAATCGCCTTAGCCTACCTTGTATGTACTCACCATTAGTACATTATTATTTTAACCTAAGTTAATTATTCAGTACACGGTTGCTAAGTCCTTATCCTTGTAAATACTGTTTTGGGATGATTAGGATTCATGATAGTATTCATCTTATGAAGAATTGGGGAAGAAGTAATTTATTACCCCCAATAGAGCTCAATAATCTCCATGTTATTTTGATCCATATCAAATCGGGTCATTAGTTAGATTGTAAAAAATCGAGTATGTAAAAGTTCAAGTGTAGGGGTGTATCTATAAACCGCCATGATGTATTATATGTTTAAGCAATAGCAGGGCAAAAGTGTACCAAAAAAATGTATATAAAAAAAGAGTGAAAAAAATGTATGGGCTGCCATTTGCTTATGTTATGTTTATCATAGAGTCAAGATAAGAAAAACAAAGAGATTGATGTAAAGTTGTGTAGAGTTTGTATATCTTGTCTGAGTCTTTGGCTTAGCAACCCAACCAACGTGTATTCTTATAAATAATTAGCTAACCCTTCCACTCCAAATTCACCCAAAAATCACTCCCTAAATGTATTCCATCTATTTCTGTTTTTGTTAATGTTATCTTACACCTACACCCCACGACCCTTTAAAAGACCTCTTTGACAGTAATGAATAATATTTGCACCTAGCGGTGGAGGTTTGATCATTTACCAAGCCTATGGTAATTTATATGCTATGACAGGTAATGAGTGTTGATTTTTCGTTTCCCCATTATGTTATAATTTATTATATGCCCGAGAGAAAAAGAGAATCCCAAACAATTATGTGAGGTGCTAGTATATACTTTCTGTGCTTTTAATTATAAGGTCTAGAAGGTTGCATTGTAAAATGCTTTTAAAGAGTAAGTTAAATGACTCTAATCTTGCTATTGTTTAAGTAGAAAACCCATTTGTTTAAGGACAAGAAAATCCCTAGTGTAGGGGTATTTAATGAGGTGTCATTTTATACACTATTTCGGGGTTATTTAACCTCCTAAATCATGCAAATATGCCCAGATTACGTGCTTAGTCATTTGTTTTCAGGTTTTTAGCACTTGGATGGCATTTGGAGGAAATACACATGACTTGAGCTCATTTGGAGAAGAAACGGACAAGATTACGGACCTACACCAAATCTCTTAAAGAATTATGAATACAGCGCATGGAGACGGCGTCGCAGGCTGATGAGGTGTCATTTTATACACTATTTCGGGGTCATTTAACCCTTTAAATCATGCAAATTTGCCCAGATTATATGCTTAGTCGTTCGTTTTCAGGTTTTTAGCACTTGGATGGCATTTAGAGGAAATACACATGACTTAGGCTCATTTGGAGAAGAAACAGACGAGATTACGGACCTACACCAATTCCATGAAGAAGTATTGTTTACAAAGCGTGGAGACAGCGTCGCAGGCATAAAGCAATGCCGTCGTGATCCATCTGGTGACGGCGTCAGAGATCTGGTGACAGCGTTAGGATGTAGCTGACTTAATGAGAATCTAGAATCATCCACGTGGCAACGACGTCAGGATTATAATGCGACGCTATCGCAGCGATATCTCTATATATACTAAACCGATTTTAGGGTTTCAAGTGTGTAACTTTTGGTGTAACTCTATATAACTTTTGGGAGACGAACCCTCGCTCTTGTAGCAGCTTCATAGGTCGTTTTTAGGGCCTCAAAACCCTATTGTACTACCTTGAATCCATGTTTTAATTCAAGTAAGGTTATTTATCTTTAATCATTCAATATGTCTATGTGTTGTTTGATTGATTTATCTCTTTGCTTTCTTTATAACATGAGAGGCTAAACCATCCTTTGTATTTGCTTACGATTGCATGAAAGTCGAATTGTAGATCCTTTTACAGTTGCTTCTTGATTGATGATTGTGCGCGTTAGGCTCTAGAAAACCAGCTTTTGTCTGTATCGCTGTAGACACGTCCAGGGAAATGCGAGTGCGTAGAAAGGATACCATCGGGTTAAAGTCTGCATACTACCTTGCCCCTTCATATGGTTGATCCCTCTTAAGATATTTCACATGCATTTAATATACGTTTAGGGGCCTTGTAATAGTCTTTATACTACCATACTTGTGCGTTGCCCTAACAAAATATTAAATAGACGGCGAGTTCGTATAATCTGTTCATGACCTAGGAAATACTTACACATATCATCACAAGTGTGACAAGGCAACAGGATTAGAAGAAGCAATTTGATAAGTAGTGCATGATTAAGTAAATACATTTAATTATCATAAAGTTATCACCAGTAGATTAGATATTAGTTTAGTTAAACAAACCAACCTCTCAAAATATAGATTTGCCTGCTTTCATAAAATATAAAAATACAAAAAGAATCTTCTCTTAACCCTTAGAATTCTGTTAGGCTGTGATCAAGCCTTCCCAACCTATTCTCCTAGAGAACGATAACAACCCCCGAGTCTTGCGTAAACTATTAATGCAACGGTTAGGTACTCTGCCTAGGGAGTTATAAAACTTCTTGTAGAAGTCCCTTACGACAACCGCATCATGTTTTTAGCGCCGCTGCGTAGGGAAAAGTTAGGTTTTGATCATAGTTTAGCTTAGTTCTACGTGCTTGAATCCTTTCAAGTAAGAATTTAATTTCCGCATATTAGCTTTCTCGTTGTCTATCTTTTTTGTGTGTTAATTGTTTCGTAATCGATTCTCGTCAACCACCATAAGAGACGAGAATCCTATCAGTACTCTTGGAGACTACTCCAAACCTAGCCACGAGGGCTACAGGAATACCATTGAGCTCCCCGTAGGGAACAACGTGGTACCTCTTCGATCCGACACCATCCGGTTGGTGCAAAACGGATGCTCATTCCACGAACTTTAGTCTGAGGATCCAAACCAACACCTCAAGGATTTCTTAAAACTTGTGGACTCACTTGACCTTGACAATGAAAATAAGGAAAGAACGCGCCTGTGTTTATTTCAATTTTCTCTTCGCGATCAAGATAGCAATTGGCTTGAACGTCTTCCAGCAGGATCCATCACCACATGGTAGAATCTTACTACTCGTTTCCTTGCTCAATTCTTTCCACTGGAAAGGACCGCAAAACTCCGCAATGATATCATGATGTTCCAACAACATCATGGAGAATCTCTCTCAGAAGCATGGACTCGTTTCAAGGACTTACTCCAAAAATTCCATCATCATGGCATCGACCTTTGGCTCCAAGTCCAAATTTTTTATGATCATGTCAATCCCGTCACAAGACCAACCATTGACCAATTGGCCGGTGGTAAGCTTCGTGACCTAAATGCTGAAGAATCCTCGGCATTATTAAAGAACCTCACCCTCTATGACAATGAAAGTTGGAACGACCCAAGGGATTTTATTAAGCTGGTCAAGGCAATCGCTTTGCCTCAAGATGTCCCGAGTACATCCGACCGTCATCTAATCGAGCTCGAAAAAAAAGTCCAACGCTTGATGGAAGCTCATCTTGCTCCGACACAACCCACTCAAGTAAACAAAGTTACTACCTCATGTGAGATCTACAGTGGTCCTCACGACACTCAGTATTGCTTGGAAGATCACGAGCAAGCCTTTGTTAAATACGCATCTTCGCGTACCAATGAAGCGGGAGGTAAGTGGTATACTTTCAATCCTGAGCAAAACAATTTTGGTGACACCTACAATCCGTCATGGAAAAGTCACCCAAACCTTAGGTGGAGACAACCCCAAAATTCTCAAAATAATTTTTTAAACCCACATAACCAGTTTTAACCTAACGGTTCGATCCTGAACCGTTCCTTCAACAATTGTCCTCAAAGCTTTAATAATCAATCAAATCTAAAAGGATTGGTATCCAATTTCATGGCATCTCAAAACGCTAGACTGTCCAAGTTTAAAGCCGATTTCAAACAACAGCAAAGTGAGATGACCAACAAAATCGACAGAGTGTTGAAGGTCATTACCGATCGAATAGCAAGAGCACTACCTACCGATACGGTTAAGAACCTAAAACTGAGTACCTCCCCAGTTTTGTCTGCTCGTTCTTATTGACCCACAATGCTCAACCCATATCCATGGTTTGATCAACACTATCACGATACATCCTAAGCAACAAAACGACTCCCATGATAGCATGGTCGAGGAAAAAGAGCAAGAAAGAGAGGGCGACCCTAAGAACACCAACACCATTGCATGCATTAAAGAACGAAGAGATACGCCACTGCTGGAGTAGAAGGACACAGCTGCTATTGGTAATTTAAGATCTAACAAACATGACGAGTGAAATGAATGGTTAGATGTTAAAGAACCTCTAGATTTAGTCGACATAAGTAAGGAATCGGTTTATGAATCATTGATTAAAGAAATGCCTAAATACTTACTTAATTATGACTTCAGGATCAAAAAGGGTGACCCAAGAAACCTTAAAAGTCCTTACATGATAGGTCATAAATTCACTGCTAACGCATATATTGATGTTGACCTACCCATGACCATCATGTCCTTTTCCTATTATAACTCTATTAGAAAAAGTGGATATGAGTATAGGGGAATAAATTTTGTAGGATTAGGAAGAGATATGCACGTATTTGTAGGAAATATTAGTTACGTCATAGATTTCACTATTTTTAAGTCTAAATAATCGTTGTAAGCTCAGATTGTTTAGATCAATATCTAGGAAAAATAACAATAAACACGAAAGAATGCATAGCGGAAATAGCATAATGAACAAAGTTATTTCAACAAGGTTTTTGATTCATATTATTCACTATTAGCCCCAATTCTAGATGATCAATTCTAGAACGGTTACTCTAACTAGTAACAGGATCAATGAAACATTGATCTTGGGCTACAACACTCATTCTAGGCGTTTACAATGAACCACACGCCTAGAACACACACACACCCCTTTAGTCGACTACATTTTCTGTGCACACTAAACTAATACGTCTATGTCTCTTTATATAGAGAGAACATAAGATTTTACAAAGGAAATCATAATTAAATTAGGAAACTATTAAATTATCATTAATCAATATTAATTTCATTTTTTTTATATTGCCCCATTCTGTATGATCAATTCTAGAATACGGTTTTGCTCTAACTAGGTATCAGGATCATGAAAACATGATCTTGGGCTACAACACTCATTTAGCATTTACAATGAAACCACTCGCTAGAACACACTCAAACCCTTTAGTCGACTACATTTTCTGTGTACACTAAACTAATACGTCTATGTCTCTTTATATAGAGAGAACATAAGACTTTTATGTGCACACTTAAACTACATGACCTAATGTCTCTTTATATAGTAGAGATCATCTAGGTTTACAAAGGATAAGAACAAATATAATTAGGAAACAAATAATATCTTCCTAACTTTTATCTTTATCTTCTATATCTTTTATCTTCTTAAGGAGATCTTTTAGAATCTTCAAAATCTTCCATCTTTTGAAGAATTCTTCTTTTGCATTTAAGTCCTTTTGTTTCATTCTTTTATTCACTTTGTCTCATCAAATCAAGAATCCCAACAATCTTCCCCTATTTGATGCTGACAAAACTAATAAATTCATATACGAACTTCATCATAAAGCCAAAGCTTCCCCTGAAGTTGAGATGTAATCATCTCCCTGAATGAAACAAAACTTCCCCTTAAGTAGATTTCCTTTGTACCATGCCACACCAAGGATCTATAAGTTGCAACCTGTTAATATTTCTTCCCCTTTTTGTCATAATCCAATAGGGGACATATGAATATAAGCAACTTTGATCTTGACCACTACAAACCAATATCACACTTCTAATCCAAGCCTTCTAACTCCTCAAATTACCCACCATTAAGCACAATAAGAAAAATGAACTTGAGTAATAGAAACTCACACTAGCAGTAGTAATAATGACTAGCAGTAGTAAAAACCTTCACCTCGATGATGCATGTAAATGGTTAAACATTTTAACATTAATCTTCCCTTGAAACCCATATGTTAACCATTTCTTGAATCTTCAATTCTGTAAGCTCTATGTAATGATCACTGATGAAGAAAACTAAGTATTACCAATTTGATGCTGAAGTAGAACAACCCAAACTTGTGTCTTATATCTTGTACTATCCACGTGACGTCAAACTTATACCAAGACCAAAATATAAGTAGATCGCAACCTCTTGACAAAATCCTCATCTTCTATGAGACATTGAGCACAACAACGTAACTCTTTAAAGTGATAGCAAATGTGAGCATTCAGCACCATAAGTTTGTAAATCACACACCTTTGCTAGATTCGTCAAGTCTTCGTCACATCGTTTCTAAGCACGAACAAGTTACCTCCAAATGTAGTAAGCCATTTGAGATATGATAAGAACACGCATTCATGAAACTCCACTTCAACTTCAAATAAGTGATAAATAATCCACTTCGTAACCAATTAATCAAATAAATAGGAGCCTTTAAACTTTTATGAACATTTAAAATCATAACCAAAAACCAAACATCCATGTGTGTATTCGAACCAATCTATTCCAATTCAAAAACCAAATCAAAAATCAAAACAAATCTTGATTTTCTTCTTCTGTCCGATAACCAAACTTACTTCACTGTCTAATATCAGACATAACTAGCAGTACAAACTGTTCGATATCGATCAAGGATGACAACACAAACTTTCCAAACTAAAACAACAAACAGTACTAATATTCATTGAGCAGTACTAAGTTTTGTGAAAGCAGTACTAATAATCACTTTGGCAGTATAAACAATCACGAACAATACTAAAACTTGAACACGTACAACTACTTTCTTTCTTTGTCATTAGCAGCATTAATACTTATAAGCCTAGCAGTAGTACCAACTTACTACTGTCTTCTAATGAGCAGCATTAATCAAATACACAGCAGCACTAATAAGGACTTTCAATAAATAGCCCAATCATGATCTAGCCCATAAAACTTCAATCACATCCAATGCTACCAAACTGCCATAAATCACGCATCCATATCCAATAATCTTGGCAATCTAATTTAGACAAAACTCAAAGAATGCACCTGCTCTACCTTCAATCATCAAACCTATTGTTATCAATTAGTTCTTGTAACTTTTGAGAAAACCTAAAATTGATTTATGTTTAATCTTTGAGCAGCAAGTGTTGTAGAATACACGCTATCGAATCACCAAGAAGCATACTAAAATGAATAATACAAGCATTGAAAATAGTTTGCAGCTAACTGAATTAAGGTTTATTGAAAACCCTCAGTTTACCGAATTCGCATGTTAACCGAAAACCATAAACGTTGGTTTTACTGAATTTACCCAAAACCCTAATTTCATTATAAAATCAACACAACAACAACCTTGTTGATACTAGATATCACGAGCCACCAGGCTCTGATACCAATTGTGAAGTTTAAAGAATCGTTGTAAGCTCAGATTGTTTAGATTAATATCTAGGAAAAATAACAATGAACATGAAAGAATGCATAGCGGAAATAGCATAATAAACAAAGTTATTTCAACAAGGTTTTTCATTTATATTAGTCACTATTCGCCCTAATTCTAGATTATCAATTCTAGAACGGTTACTCTAACTAGTAACAGGATCAATGAAACATTGATCTTGGGGCTACAACACTCATTCTAGGTGTTTACAATGAACCACATGCCTAGAACACACACACACACCCCTTTAGTCGACTACATTTTATGTGCACACTAAACTAATACGTCTATGTCTCTTTATATAGAGAGAGCACAAGACTTTTACAAAGGAAATCATAATTAAATTAGGAAACTATTAAATTATCATTAATCAACATTAATTGTTTCCTATCAACAATTAATGCTCTTTAATAGCATTAATAACTTGATCTTTATCTTTTTAAGCAAGTCATCAATGTTGATCTTGTTTCCTTCTTTAAGGAGATCTTCAGAATCTTCCATCTTTTAAAGAATTCTTCTTTTGCATTTAAGTCATTTTGTTTCATTCTTTTATTCACTTTGTCTCATCAAATCAAGAATCCCAATAGTTATCTTAACACCTCTAGTACTTCCACCAAAGGCAACAAAACCTCCATTAATATCTTGATAGTCAATAAGTAAGGCTTTGTTCACTGTTATATGCCTCGAGCATCCACTGTCAAACATTCCTTTGTACTTTAAAGCTTGTTTTGGATTCCCCTGCACAAAATAAGAGAGTCAGTTTCTCTTGGGGACCCAAGCCACTACTGACATGAGTCTGCCTTGTGGATCAATATAATTTACTCTTTTTGAGATCTATGATCCACTATTGTATTTGGAGCCATTGTTTAAATTAGTCATTTTAGGTCTCTAAACACAACCTGCTGAGGCCTTAACAACAGTGACCCTATTTCCCTTAACAATACAAACTGCTATTTGCCTAGCAGTATTAACACAATTTACTTTAACAGTATTAACTTTTACTTTTGAAACCCTGGTATTAAGTACTATTGATTTATAAAAAGGCCTTCTAATAGGTGAATGTGACTTAGGAAAAGTATTTATCTTTGATTTTGAAACATTTACTCCTTTTTCAGGGGTAGCAGTATTAACATACTGCTTGGCAGTATTAACATACTGCTTGGCAGTACTAACTGGTATTTTTCCAGACCTAGTTAAGACTGTAGATGGAACAAATTTATTTTGATGATTTATTCTTTGAGTTGTTCCAAATTGGTCTAACTTCCTTATGACCAGTACCCTTTCCCAAAATAGATTCTTTAGGCATTCTCTTTTCATGAAAATCATAGTCTTTTATTAGATGATTGTGACATCCACAAACAAAACAAGATTTCTTAGTAAACACAAAACCTAACCCCAGTTTTTGAGTCATCTTCACATTCCAATACTTTCTATCTACCTTAGGAGATTGAGTGACCATCCTAGGTTTTACAGCTTGTTTATCAGATTTAACAGGTTCATTCCTAGCTTTAGTAAACTCAATCTTTTTAAAACTAGGTTTGACTGTTGTTTGGACATCATTAGATTGAAAAATATCCTCATCGTCATCACTAACCCAATCTTCAATGATAACTCCACTAGGCCTAACAGATTCAACTCTACGCATTTCTACACTAGTATTGCTAGGTGGGGTGATACTTGTTTTAACTTGAGACACACTAGCACTAGTCTTATTTGCTGTAGGCCTATAAACAGAATCATCCAATCCTGCAAAAGATAGGTCAGCAAGTGGAGGCATGTAGTTCCCAGTTAAAGGAGGAGGAACAACATGATATCCATTATCCTTTTTGAACCTATCATTTGTTTGATTGTCATCACCATCACTTGAACGACTATCAAAGACACTATTAAATAATTCACTACCACTTGAATCATTTTCATTCAATTGATCTCCATATCCTAGACCAGTTTTATCTTTAGAACTTATTTGACTATTAATCAGTTTATTTAAGTTTTTAGAAGATGTTTCAAACTGTTCTAGTTTAGCTTTCAAATCTTCTTTTTCTTTTAAAGTTTGTTTTAACTAATTTGTAAGTCTAGTGACAGCATTACCTTTATCTTTTACTTCAAACTCTAATACTGTAATCTTTTCCTCATAGACAACTTCATTTTTCTGATGAATAATTAATTGTGCTTCTACAGATTCTAGGCCTAACTGATAAGCTACAATTTCTAGATTAGCCTTATTAAGAGTTTGTCTCTGTTCATCAAACTATTTTTGAAGTTTTTCATATGTTTTAACACAGTTTTTAGAACAAGATTGTACCTCTGTGTCAGATCCTGAAGTGTAGGCCATAAGAGCAAATTTAGTTGGTTCATCTTGAGCTATATAACTCCAATCACATCCCAATCCATCTTGTAAAATTAAAGCATTATCCTGAACAACCAATGCATCAGAGGTCTCTAATGGTACAGTCCTTCTGGTGTTGTCCCTGCTCCTATACCCTGCATCTCCATTCCAGTTCCCTTGATTTCTTGGTGCTCTACATTCCCTGGCAAAATGGCCCCTTCTATGATAGTTAAAACATTCAACCTTGGTTTTGTCAAAACCTACAGGTTCTTTTCCATTAAAGATTAACTTTCTTCCAGTCTTCTTATAGAATATCTTTACCCTCATAGAAAGCATGGCCACCTGCCATTTAAGGTCCATTTCTTCCAAATCATCATGATCAATCTGCTCTAAGTCTTCATCATCTAGTTGTTGACTATTTGATGCGGTTGGCAAAGAATGAGAACATTAGATCATCAGTATATGATGATGAAGAGGCTTGTCCTTGAGAGCTATGGCCTGCTGCAGTAGAAACACCATTGGTAGTATTAACTTCATTAATACTGTTAGTGTCTTCTATAGAGAGAAAGGCCACATTATGAGAGTTTGAAGATGATCCAAAGGAACCTTTGATGTCAGCTTCAAACACTTTTAGGTTATTGTATAGATCATTAATATCTAATTCATCTATACCCTCTTTGTTTCTCATAATCAAAGATATGTTGTTCCATGATGAAGGTAGAGCTCTTAGAAATTTCTGATTTGCATCTTTATTTGAAACAGCTACACCATGAACTTCAAGTTGCCTGATAAGTTTTTGAAACCTATCATATGCTTTGTCTAGGCCTTATATGTTAGTACACGTTCATAAACTTATAATAACATCAATCGTTCCGAATTACATACAAAAGTTTTCAAATTGTTGCTTCAAGACATTCTTCTGCATCTTTTTAGATTCAACATTTCCACCAAACCTACTCTTGATAGCAACCCATAAAGACTTGACATCCTTGATTGTATGGAACCTCAGTTGATACTCATCAGGAATAGCCAAAAGCAGAATGCTTTTAACTTTTCTTTCTTTTTGTCTTGCCACTATAGCTTGAGCAGTCTTTGGTGGTACTTCAGTTTCAACACCATTCTCATCTTTTGTGGTTTGTACAGGTTCATCACCATTCATGATTACTTGCCACAAGCCATAATCTGTGTTTGTGAGGTACTGCTCCCATTCTCTGTGCTAATGGGTGTATTCACTTTTTGAGGATAGGCTAGCCTGTATAGTTAATGAAATCATCTTAAGGAGGATTCCCACTTGGTGCCATTTGTGGTGCGGGTTCTTTACCAGACATCTTGTATTGTAGGTAGAGATTTGGATCTGAATGAGTTCTTCTTATTTAGAGTTTCTCTACAGGCTCTGATACCACTTGTGAGTCCCAATGAATAGATCTTCTTAGCTTGTTAAAGCTTAGTTAACTTGGATAAATCCAAACTAACTATGTGAGAAACTATGATTATGAATACTACAAGTTATGCGGAATCTAACTTGTAATACTTAGAAGAACAATGTAAACAAAACTTGGAATTTTAATTGATGCAACTATTCTGCCTATGTTTCATAATAACTAACTTGCTTTTAAGATTGATGTCTCTAACTATGCCGTAGGGTTCCTTTTATACACTAAGGAAAACCCTAATGGGCTTACAAAACGCGTCAAGTGATCATGCATATCTATTCCTAATATAACTCATGCATATCACTTAAGTAGTACTAACTATATAACTAACAATACTAACTATTATACTAACAGTACTAACTATACTGGCAGTACTAACAATGTACTGGCAGTACTAACATACTTAGTCTATATTATTTAATCTTCAATAGCAGTACTAAGTCCATCAGCAGTATAAACTTGTAGAAATTCTTAATTCCTAATAAATCGTGTACTCAATAATTAACTTGGGTTAAAACACAATAATGTACTAAAAGTTTGTACATAAAAGGTAGGCTAAGGCGATTTGGGTGTAATGATTGGTTTAAGGGTGACAATGCTCTTCATTAATAATCTGGATTAACCAGAATATTACGAGAACCGTAAAAAAGGATAGGCTATGAGGGTTGTACTAGGGGTATCCTGCACTAAAGGTGAGTGCATGGCAAGGGTATGGGATAGTTATATGATCGATCTGACCATCATAACAATTACAGGTTTAAAACATGGGTTAATCCTAGTGCCTCTTATCAAGCAGATCCTAATACTTGCTATGTGGTCTCGGAATGCATCACAATAACAAGTTCTAGAATTTAATATACTACCGGTACACTCATATGAATTTTACTAACACTAGACATTCCAAAAAAGGCGACAAGGCAATGCATACATGGCCATAACGATGGAATAGACATGCACGCCTACAGATCAACCTTAACTCGAACCGGGTAAAGATAAAATCATCTTCGGTTACCAATGATGGGTACCCGAATTCCTAAAGATCTAAGGGCGAACCTCATATTTTGGGGTGGAGTTTTGAGGGTTATTGTGCTAGTCATATAAATTCCTATCCATGAGACGCTATTAATACTCGGTTTATGTTTCGATATATTACCCATCATTTTAAGGACAAAGCAAATGGCAAATGAAAGAATAGTTTCTAAGGCTTATTTCCCCCTACACTTAAGTTGAACATTGTCCCCAATGTTCTATAAAAGTACCTGTTGAAACGAATAAAGGGAAAAGAAAACAAGGAAAAGAAACTAGTACTCCCCTTGTTTGCTCAATAATGGAGAAGAAACATGCGATAACTGGTTAAATCGTCCTCCGAGAATCATCTAATGAAACTTCATAAGAACTTCCAAGCTTCTTCTCATCAAATATAACCTGTAATCAAAGACAAAGACAACTACACCAAGCATAAAATGTGCGATAAACCAATATACAATATTAATTTAGGGTTGACTCGATAAAGCAGTAAAGATAGGATGAGAGAATTGTTAAACTCATTAGGTTTTTGCAGGTTTATAACATAAGTATGCATATATTAAATGTTATGAGAGTTTTATTTTCAAAAATAGTTAAAAACTTTAAGTTTTCTGGACCTGTGTGTTTGACGCCGTCAGGGTTTACGTGACCCCGTCACAGGTGTCGTGGTGACGGCGTCGCGTATAAATCGTGACGCCGTCTCTATGTTCTGTGAAAACTAAATTTTTATTTTTGATGAAAAATTTCCTGCACTTGATTCCATAAGTTAATTCCTGTACAAATAGCTGCATAAAACATGAGATTTAACAATTCAATCATATAACGTGTAGATCCCATACTTAATAGATCTTTCTAGCCTGTTAAGGGTGGTAACCAATATGGATAGATCCAAACTAACTACAAGAGAAACAATGACTGTGAACAATATAAGCTATGCGGAAACTAACTTATATTGCTAAGAAGAACAATGAATAAAACAGAACTTTGAAGAGTAGAACATACTGACAAACCGCGAGAAGTGACAGACGGCGACGAAAGTCAAGGGGGTCTAAGTAAGACGAGGAGGAGAAAGAACCTACTACAAAAAAGTAATAACGCGAAAAATAAAGAAAGACGGAGGGAACAACAAATCACGAACGACAAAGAAAAAGGGTGAAGTACCGTCACGTACCGCAAAGATAAAAGGACTACAGCAGAAACGAGTAGTAAGAGTGAAAGCAAGCGAACTATGTTCAAGAGCAAGCAAAAGAATAAACTAAAACTGGTAAGACGACGGAAAAAGTAACACGCGAATAGAAATACGAGACGAACGTGTCAGCAGAGACATCTTAAGTAACGACTGTCAACCGCCCGGAGACACCAAAAAGTGAAAATACTAAAATTTACGCGAGCAGCGCCCGTACAAATGACGAAAAAGACGCGAAAAAAAAAACGACGGGACGTAGAATAAAAGATAGCGTCTACTAAGTAACCACCCACGTCCCATATCCCGAGAACAGAACGGAAAAGTCAGCAAGGAGAGAGTAAAAAAAAGAGAACAAAAGAAAAAAACGGCACACAAAAGTGCAAGCAAATAGAAAACAACACAAAAGTCGGTCGGTAGATACAGTATCGAGCACAGACATAGTGAAGAGACGCAGTAGAGTAAGTCACAAGAAGGCGAAGAGAGACAAAACAGAAGGACGAGGAACCAGTTTCAGGGGGAGAACGCCACGGTCGAAGATTTTAAAGAAGCACAGAGATTAAAGCAAAAGTTAACATAAAGAGAAGACGTCAGGTAAACGATTAGACAGGAACAACATACGCAGCACAGACGAAGAAGGAAGAAAGCTAAGAACACGAAGCTGAAGATCCCCAGTGGGAAAAAGGACGACGACACACGGCGCGAAAGTAGAAAAAGACAGGTATGTTTACAAATCTCGAGACAAGAGACAAAATGGAGAAATAGAGAACAGTTAACAAAAGAAGGTGCAGTAGATGTAAGAACAACGAGAACTTCGCGACAAACGCAAACAATAAGCAGGTCGAGGAGAAAAAAAGGATGCATAGAACAGAAAAGAGAACGTACAGCAAAGACGAAGAAGCCAGGCACGAAAGATAGAGAGGACACGCAGGAAAACAAAAGACGCCGATTTGATACAGTTTACCGGCACAGAAAACAAACACATTCAAAGAAACAAAACGTAAGGAACAAGGGGCAGAAGTTAGAGTAATGCATTTTTAGAGCACTCAAGAAACCGAAGGGCGTTACTCCAACAGTACAAATACACTAACAGAGTTAGACTACAAGAACACCGAAGCGTGAGAAGTCCCCCAGAAACCGTAAAAGACAACACACAAGACAGACAGCGGACTCAGCAAGCCAAATTCACAACACGGGCTAGTAGGACATTTAGAAAGAAAAGACACGCATGTAGGAAACAAAAAACAAAACGGAGAAAGTAAAAAATAAAACAAAGAAAACCACGACGCATAAAGCCCGACCTGAGCGACGTACCGTAGACGCACACGAAAAAACACAACAACGAGACCCCTAGTTAGAAAGACGAACAGAGTTAGACGAATCAGAGAACAAGAAAGCAGCGAGGTCGACAAGTGGCAAGTTAGTAATCAAAAAAACATACGCTAGCAAATAAGAGAAACGGAGAGGAGAGAGAAGAAGGACTAACAAGTAAAAGAATTTAATGAAGAAGGAACCGAGTGGTCAAAGGACGGATCAAGAGAGGTGCAGAACTAGAAAGCATAAGGACAAAGCAGAGCAGACGAAACCAGAAACAGTAACAAAAAAAACGAAATAAGAAAGGGTGGAGATAAGATAGGAAATAACAGTCAGCACTCTTGCACCACAAGAAGACCAAAAGTCAAAAGACCGAAGTGAATAAGACCGAGACGAAAAAGACCTTCGAGAGGACATAACCCGTTCAGACTACCTAAAAAGCGAAACGCAGACAAGCAAGAACGTCAGAGAGTGACGTCCCGTCAAGAAGTTTTAACGAAAGACCAAACAGAAAGTATAAAGAAGAAGGATAAGTACGAAGAAGCGCAGAAAAGAAAAAAAGTTAAAGCGTTAAAAGAACAAAGACAGGAAAGAGATACAGTCTAGCAACAGCCAGTATATAAGCACAGAGAGTAAAAGAGAGCTAAAGACAGAAACCTGTAAAGGAGGGAGTATAAAGTCAGCAATCAGCAGTCATAAGCGTAAGAAGAGGAATCGAAGTAACGTTTAGCAGGAGAGACGACAAAAAAAGGAACAAGTAAATGAGACCCCCCAGCTTTAAGAAATAAGTGACACGGCAACGAAAAGCGTTAGACGAATTTTCGATCCAATAAGACCTAGTTTAGGACAAGGACGAGAGAATAACGAGCTAAAAGAACGTAAGAAGTAAAAAACATCAGGTAAAGCAGCGCGAAGATGGGAGTTACACACGAGTGAAAAGAAGACAAGGCGTAGAGAAAATAGGCAGAACAGACACGAAGTGGCACTACGTTCGAGTAGTGGCCAAAGAAGATCAAAGCAAAACAGTACGACAAACGACGAAAAAAAAGATACAGCAAAAAAAAGCGAAAAAGTGGCCGGAAGAAAGGAAGCAACAAAGAAAACAAGAGTCAAGCGAATATTAGAGAAGAGTAAGGAAGATGGCGAAAACCGCAAACCACCAACAGAAAGACAAAAACGACGTATCACGCACACAGCCACCGAGACACGACACTCAAAGAACGCGAAGTAGAGAGATATGAGTACGGTGGAAGTGTAAGCGTTAAAGCTCATACACAAGGGAGAGAGTATCGAGAGAGAGAGTGGCGCCAGAGCTCACTGTGGGACGCAATTACAGACGTAAGAGTCAGACCAAAAAGCAGAAAAAATAGGCAGTTACAGAACAGCAGAAAGGCGACACTTTTACACAGTCACCCACAGTACCTTAAATGACACAGTAGCAGTGAGTATTACCCATAAAACACAAGACGCGATCGAGACAAATTTAAAACTATATTTAAAAGACATTAGAAGGATACAAAGAACCACACACAGAGTAGAAAGCGTAACAAAGAAAAAAGAGAGAGGAAAGAAAATAAAGAAGATTTTATAAACGAACAAATTAACACGTTAAAAGAACAAGAAAGTTAAGAGAAAGAAAAAACAAGAAAATAGTTGAACACGAGAGTGACGGGGCGCCGAGTTAGAGAAAAAGACACGTATTAGGTAACGAGAACAGAATTAAAACAAACAAACAATAAGAATTTAAGTGGTGAAAGCTGTCCACAGGAGTAGAATAGAAACTACAACGCAGACCGAGGAGAAAGGTGAAAGGAAAAGTGAGCACGGAAAGGAAGATAGCGATAGATTACAAGAGTGAAAGCAAATCAAAAGATCTGAGTCGAAAGAAAGAGAACTCGACGTTAAAGAGAAAAATGTAAGACACGAGGAGAACGAGTACGAGAAGAGGGAAAAAGCGACCAACGTGAGAAAGAAAGCCAAGAAACAGTGTAATGTAGAAGAAGCAGCAGTAAGTCAAACGAAAGCGAGGGGAGAGTATAGAGCAGTAGCACGCCAGAGATTTCACAGAAACGTGAACGTAACGGGACAAACAAGTTTTACAGGCAAAGGAAGAGAGTACGTAGAACAGCGACCCTTAGAACGGTTTACGCGAAAAAGACGAAGAGCAGAAGATATCAAAGAAACGTCGCAAGAGCACAGTAGAGAAACACTATAGAGAGAGTCGTTTTTAACCAGAGTAAACGAGAAAGAACATAACAGCGACACACACAAAACGGAGTAAGCAGAAGATGGTCGACCGCGTGACACAAGACGTAAAACAAGGGGAGAGGAAACCATAATGGAGAGTCAGAACCAGAAATGAGAGAGATCAGGCGATCTAAAGAAAGCGTAGAGCAATATGACCAAAAGGTAGCCGAAAGAGTGAACAAAGTAGAAACGTGAGTCGGAGTAAGCAATATTGACGAGAATCGCAAGAGACAGGAGGAGGGGTAGAAAAGGGAGCATCAACACAGACGAGCATAGTGAGATTTCAACAAAGAGAACCACACAGAGAAACAGAAGCGCAGAAAAGTCTAGAAGAGAAAAGAAGAGACACACAACAAAGAAGAGAGAGGACGAGACGAAGAGACCCATGAGTAAAGCGCAGAGTAAAAGAGACCGTGACATACAAAAGTGATAAAAAACCACAAAGAACGATTACACAGAACGACCGAGTAGCGCAGGCGCAAACTGACGTACAGAGTAAGCAAGAAGACAGAGAAAGACGAAGGCGTGGAAGACGAGTAAAGAAGGTGAGATAACAACACCAAAACGCACTACAAGACGACAGAAGAAAAAACTAAGTGCTAAAAGAAGAGTGTGGCAGAAAAAATTTATAGAATCCGCCCAGAAGTACACAAAGACACAATAAGAGTAAAAAAGAAAAAGGAGAGAAAAGCAACACAAAATGAAGCAGCAAGAACATAAAGACGACAGCAACGAGAACACGGGCAACAAAGACGCACGGGTAATTAGGCAGGGTGACTTTTTTATAAAGAAGAAAAGAGAAAGTAAAAAAAGAATAAGTCGAACTAGTGAGATTCAGTTAATACAAGAGTAAATAGCCGAGCGTGAATAGAGTAGGAAGAATCAAAAAAGTACGTGAACGGGTACAGTAGGACACCAGCACAGTACGAGAAGTGAGATAGAGACCGAGAGAAGGAGATTTAAAAGACAGCATAGAGGACAGTTAACCGCGCAAAAAGAAAGAGATGGGAGTCCAAAAAGAAAGAGCAACAAGCTTAGCCAAAATTAAAAGCACAGTACACAAAAGAGCACCAAAACTTTCCAAAGTCGAGCGTAAGCGCAAGGAGAGCAGAACCACGTATAAAAGCACGAAAGACGTACACAGCAGTAAGAGGCAAGCAGCGACCATGAGCACGGAAGAATGGCCCCAGCACAGCTATAAGAGATTACAAAACAAAACCTATCGAACAAAAGGCGAGGTAGTAATGTACGATTAGGAGAGATAAACCAGTGAAGCAAGAGTGATGCAAAGACACGAGAGAAACAGCAAATACAGGCACCAGTATACTACAGCTAGGAGTAGCCCCAGCACACAGAGGACTTCGCAGCCGCAGAGACGACAGACACCAAAGGGATATCACCGTCCACAGAGGGACGGCCCAGCGTAGGACACCCGGCCAAGTGCGAGCCCCCCCAAGCCTGTCCGTAGCCCTCCCCTCTATGCCTCCTCCCCTCTCTCCCCTCCCTTTCCCCTCACCCTTCCCCCCTCACCCCCTCCCTCCCCCCCTCCCTATTACAACTATTCTCCCTCTTTACAACATCCTCAGGAAGCTCAAATTGAAGACATTTGAAGAAACTTGAAGTTCACAAGTGAAGATCAAGTTATGGGAGGATTGTTGGGAAATATATTGTAAAAGACTTAATACTAGTAGTATAACAGTTAAGTCTGGTAGTATTAGTTAGTTCTGTTAAGTACTAAGTTAAGTCTGGCAGTACTATAGTTAGTACTGGTAGAGTGGCAGTACTATAGTTAGTACTGGTCGTATTTAGTTAAGTCTATTTATGTAACAGAATAGTGATAATAGTTATCTTAGAGATATCTTAGGAGATATCTTAGGAGATATATTAGGAAAGGATATGTGTTATCCTTTCACACGTTTGTAAAGCCTATTAAGGTTCCCTTGGTGTATAAAAGGAACCCTACGGCATAGTGTTTAGGCATCCAAGCCTAATAGAAATCAATAGCAATATACGAAGTTAGTATTATATCGTGTTCTTCTTAATACTTGTGTTAAGATTCCGCATTAACACTTGGTATTCATAGTCAATGTCTCTCATATAGTTGATTTGGATTTATTCAAGTTAACTATTGTCTTACAAAGGCTGTATAGATCCATAACCAAGGACCTACAACTTGTTAACCTTCTTGTTTCTTCAGTTTGAGCTTTTTAAACACTAGGAGGATGTATCCAAACATACTGCTACTCTTTAATCTGCTTTTTGAACACTTTTGTTACTTTGTAAACTTGAAATTCTTTAACTTCTAGTCTCTGGCACCATCATAACATCTCAGCAACTCAGCAACACAGCTACACCAACTAAGTTGGCTTTGTAGTTTTTGGCAAACTACCAGCCATAAATAGATTTGATATTTCTTTACCAGTAGCCGTTTGCTCTAGAATAGCCAATGCTTCATTGCAATAACATAGTGCATTGATAACCATATAGTTTTGAGTAAACGGTCAACTATCAACGGATTTGAGATGTATTTACCAAGAGCTGTTTGCTTTAGACTAGCCAACTCTTTACTGTGAAGCATGGTGAGTTGATTACCATATAGTTTTTGGCAAACTATTAGCCATTAACGAATTTGAGAAGTCTTTACCAAAAGCCGTTTGCTCTGGACTATCCAGTTCTTGATGTCTGTTAGACATGGTGAACTGATGACCATTTGTTGTGTGGTTATAAAACCAACACTTAAAGATCTTTCCCACTCTTATCATGGCTTTCAGATTCATTAATTTGCTTTTGATTGAATCTAAGTAAATCAAAAACAACTTCACTTTCAGATTCAACTATCAATCTCAAAGCCAACATACTCTCAAGAGTTTCCTTTGTAAGTGGATACCTTCTTTCTGCTAGCATGTAAAACACAGTTCCATCTTCTAGTACCAAGATATGAACTCCACAGTTATCATAGAAATTCCAAGTCTTAAGAATCCATTCCTCTTGGTTCTTCCAAAGATCATCTTCTGCATTTGCCTCAAACATAGTCCTTAAACTACCCCAAAGAATTAGATCAATTTCTTCTGGAGTTGATGTTTCAATTCTCTTCATCACTAGACTATGTAACTCAATGAAGTCCAATCTATCAAACCTTGAAACCATTTCAATGAAATTCTTGATATGTCTTGAACTTCCATCAGCTCTAAAAACTCTATAATAGTCATGAGGTTTTCCATATCTATCATTATGATAAAATTTAGACTCCCTGTTAATAATTGGATACCTCTTGTCTAGAATTTCATAATTAATTTCTACTTCTTAATCAGGAACTATCATCAGAAAAGCTTTTAGTTGCTCTTCCTCTTCAAGATCAGAGTCTATCTTTTACCTTTTAGACTTCTTTGTAGCTTTCATCTTAAGTCTTCTGCCTAGTCTTTTTCTAGTACTCTCTGTATTTCCTTCTTGCTTGACTTTAACTTTAGTAATGTCAGGTTCTTCAAGAACCTCCTCCTCATCTTCACCAGATACTTTCTTATTCATCTTTTCAATCATTCTTTCATCCTTTTCAGACCTAATAGGCAAAAAGTCTGGAGCTCTTTCTTGTTCATTGATGTATAGGGCCTGAATCTCTTCAAGAGTCTTTTTGTTTAGCTGAGCATGTTTATATCTACCTGTATGCTTAAGGTAGGTCATCATTAGGCTTCTCAGTTGATTTCTTGTTGGAGGTTTATTCCTGATAGCTGCTGGTCTCTCTGCTGCAAGCTATTTCTTCCTATTTTCAAAATATTCAGCAAACAACCTTGATCTTTCTTCAACTGTATACATCTCTCTTTCTTCCATTTGAAGTCTAGCAGCTAACTCTTCACTAGCATCCATCTTGGCTTAAACTTCATCATACAAATTTACAATGTAGTCCACAAATGCTTATTCTTGTCTCTGTCTTTCCTCCTTTTCCTTTTCTAATTCTGCTAGTTCCTCTTCATATACTAGTCTTGCTACTTCAACATCTTTAGCAATCTAAGCAGCATCCAAATCACTTCTCTTAACTTTCTTTACTGGTGATTCTTTCAAAACCCCTTTACCTTTGTCTTTAGGGTCTATTGATGAAAGTGGCTTCAATGTTAAGATAGATCTTTCAGGCTTATCAAATTCTTTAACTTCTTTAATAGCTACTCCTTTCAGCTTTGTCTTGTCACTCAGCATCTCTAGAGCATCAGCAAGAAAGATATCTTCATCTTCAAACACACTTGTTATAGTAGGAGGAGTCATTGGAGTAGCAGTACTAACTTCTGGTATAGCAGTACTAACTCCTGTATTACTAGCAGCACTAACTGGTTCTTCATTGTTTCCTCCTTTTTCTAAGACGTCTGTATCATGTGTCACATTTAACTCCTCAGTCTCTTTACTTAACCTCCCATCATTCACTGGTTCCCCTGCGTCCATATAGTCCATACCATGATCAGCATCAAGATCATCAAATGTACTGTTATCCAAAGTTGGTCCAGATTTGGCATTTTTCCTCCCCTGTTTGGATACAGACTCCTTCCTTCCTAACTTTCTCTTCATAGATAACCCTGACATACTCTTTAACCATGCCTTATGGTGTGAGATTATTAGGTGAGTCTTCTTTTTCAGCTTCTTGATTCTTGCCTTTAATTTAATAATTTCTGCAGCCTGAGCATCCTTGGAGGCTTCCAAAGCAAGAACCCTATTTGACAAGTTAGTGTAAAGAATAGATAACTCTTTTAGGGTCATGCCACCCTTAGCTCTGTTAGATGGGGGACCACCTAAAAGATGGGATGGTTGAACCTAATCTCCTTCACTCCCATTAGTGCCCTCTAAAGAGTCCCTAGAGTCTTGGGTAGTGTCATGGCTAGATGATGAGTCAGTCATAGGGGGTTGGTCTCCTGTACTAGGTTGAGTAGGAGAGGGTGTTAGTTGGGGTTCAATAGGTTTGCTGAACCTTCACCCTCAGGTGGTTGGTGTGGCACCAACATAGAATCAAAGAGTGGAGTGACTTTTCCTGAAAACTTTACACCTTTCCTGGACATGTTTGAGAAAACCTTCAAAGTATGAGCTGGTGTAATATAAACATCATTAAAAGGTTCACCAAGCTCAATTTGATTACTCAAGAACACCATTAAAAATCTTGGATACATAAGAAATTTCTTTTTAGGATTATCTAAGTTCCTCAACATACCATCAAAAATAAGTTTAGAAAAGTTAAACTTTTGACTTGTTGCCAAACGTATAATAACTGAAGCAATATTTGTTAAAAACTCATTCCAGCTTGTAGATTTTGAACTTAGGCAATGAATGATGGTATGTATCAGATACTTTCATTGAGGAGAAAAGAGGGCTTTTTGAAAAGTTAGTTTGTTAAGTTCACCCTCATATCCCATCAATGCAAGATTTTGAAAAATAACTTCATTTGTTAGGCAAGCACTACCAACAACATCATTAAGGAGAAGAGAACTTCTTATGGATGCTTCTGTTACTACTACTGCCTTGCTATCAATAGTAGCATGAATTTGCTTCTCATCATTGACTGTTTGGGAACTAGCAGTGTTCCAAAACTGTTCAATATAAGAAATATAGATAGTAAGACTTATAGTGAGAGCATGATGTATCGAACTTGATGTAAGAAAGTTCACTATCTCATAAAATTCTAAATTTCCTCCTATTTTCTCTAAACACGCGACCATATTGTGTTGATCGACGAATTCCAAATCAGCCATAGATATGTTGAAAAGGTTGAGTAAGGTGTGGGATATGTTCGATTATGATAATTTGAGGGTTTGGAAGAGTTAATTGAGATTTTAGAAAGACGTGTTTTAGGGTTTGAGATAACCGACTAAATAAACTTGAGTCTTTATCTTAAAGAAAGAGTATTATAGAAGAAAAGATCAAGAATTTTCAAGTCATAAACCCCTATAAGCAAGTTGTTGGCGAAAATATCTCAACGGTTCTAATTAATTAATGAAAGTTTGTAATGTTCACCAACAGTAGTAACGGTAACAAGCAGCACAAACTTTTAACTGGCAGCACTAACTTTATGCCTGACAGCACCAACTTTGCCTGGCAGTATCTACTTTGCTTGGCAGTACTAACTTGTTAGTTTCTATTTAGTACCCTCAAATCCAACCCAAACTGCATCTTTGACCCAATCTAAGCATCAATACCACTGTTAAACACTTTTGAGCATCACCAACCAAGTCGGGCAGTACTAAGTTTTGGCCTGATAGTATTAATCAAACTGGCAGTACTAACTAACTCAGCACCATATGTAGCCCTCAGAAATGAATATAATGAACCCCAAATCATCATCATATCATCTAAAGTCCATCTTTTAACTAAAATCATTTCACAAACTATACAACAAAGTAACCTGCTAACTTGCCTCCCCTAAACTAATACAACTATAGATTGATCATTCTAATGATAACAATTAAAAAATTGAACCTGCACATCAAATAAGAGAAATTAGTTTCTCTTAGGGACCCTAGTCATTGCTGACTTGGGTATGCCTAGTGGATCTTTAAAATTAACATTTTTATTAAAGCTTGATCCACTATTGTATTTGGAGACTTTATTCTAGTAATGTCTTTTGGGTCTCCAATTACAACCTGCTGAGGGTTTAACAGTTGTTTCCCTTTTGCCCCCAACAGCACTAACTGCTTTGACCTTAGTAGTATTAACTTTTTGATTTGAAAATTTAGCTTTTGGTGCTGTTGTTCTATTAAATAGCCTTCTAATAGGTGAATAAGACTTATAAAAATTATTTCTTGGTCTGATTTCATTCACAATGGGTCTGGCAGTATTAACTTTCCTAGCAGTACTAGTTGTTGCTGCTTGACTAGAGAGATTTTGTTTAGCAGTATTAACTGGAAATATGCCAATTTTAGTTAGTACTGCTTTTGGAACAAACTTGTTTTGGTGATTCAATCTTTGCACATTGTTCTACACTGGTCTATTCTCCCCTTGACCAGTACCCTTACCCTTCTGTTTGTTCAATTCAACCTGTTTAGCTATTCTTTTCTCATGAATGTCACAATCTCTAATAAGATGACTAAAACTGCCACATACAAAACATGCCTTTTTAGTAAACCCATATCCCAAACCCAACCTTTTGGACATTAAACCATTCCAGTCTCTCTTGTCAGCTTTAGGACTTGGACTATATGTGTTTTGTTCTTTAACAGTTTCCCTAGGAGTTTTTACATGCTTAACAGTATTAACAAAAGCAAAACTAGGTTTTTCCTGTTCTTTTGAAGGCTAAATCACATATTCATCATCACTGTCTGACTCATACTCCTCAATGATAGGAGCATCAAACCAAACTTTAGGTTGACTAACAACTTTGGGTTCAACTACAACTGGTTCAGGCACATATTCAAGTGTTTTTACATTAGAATTGGACTTACAAGAGTCAAAATTACTGGTTTGAGTATCAGATTCACTAGTTTTAGACTGTTTTGGACTATAGGTGAACATAGAATCATCTACTTCTCTATCAGGTCTTGAAGGCATGTAATTTCCTGTCATTGGAGGGGAAACTGCATGCATGCCTTCAACATTTGCAAATCTATCATGCACAGGACTATCTTCTACATCACTTGACCTACTGTCAAATACACTTTGAAAAACTTCATTTTTATAACTTAAGACACCTTCATGTACTTGATTTCCATACCCAAGCCCAAATTAGTCCCGCTAGTACTCATCTGACTATTTAGAGTTTACTAAAGACCTTTAGAAGAACTTTGAAAATTCTCAAGTTTGGTTTTTAATTCTTCTTTTTCTTTTACAGCTTCTGCTAATAGTTTCTTATGATATGTGAGCACATCAGTTTTATCATCTAAATCAATTTTCATAAATCTAATCTTTTCCTCATACCAAAGTTGATTTTTCTGATGAGCAACTAATTGAGCTTCTACCTTTTTTAAAGCTTGAGTATAGGCTTGAATTTCTATACTAGCATCACCAAGTTGTTCTCTTTGTTCATCATATAATTTTTTAAGTTTAGCATATGATTCCACACATTCTTTTGAACAAGATGTTACCTCAGTGTCTGAGCCTGAATTGCTGTAAGCCATCAAAGCAAAGTTCTCTTGCTCATCCTCTGCATGACCAGTCCAATCAACTCCTTCCCCATCAAGAGTTACCAAAGCTTTAGGTTCCTCCTGTTTTCCAGGTCTCCTCCCATTGTCTTTTGCTCTATATCCAGTGTTCCCTGCATCTCTCCTTCTGCTTTCTTGATTTCCTTTTGATCTGCATTCTCTAGCAAAGTGCCCTGTTTTGTGGCAATTGAAGCACTCAACTTTGGTCTTGTCAAAGCCAACTGGTTCCTTGGCATCAAACTACAGCCTTCTACCTGTCTTCTTGTAAAACTTCTTCAATCTCATTGAAATCATGGCTACTTGCCATTTCAAGTCCATCTCTTCTAAATCAAACTCATCAAGCTGCTCCAGATCCTCATGATCCAATTGTGGACCACTGGATTGATTAGCAAAGAAAGAGTACATGAGTTCATCAGTGTATAATGAAGAGTTTTCCCTTTGTGAGTTGTAGCCAGAAGAAGTAGAAACACCATAAGCAGTACTAACATCATTAGTACTGCTAGTGCTTTCAGAAGAAACAAAGGTGACATTCTATGCACTAGAAGATGACCCAGTAGAGCCTTTAACATCAGACTCAAAGACTCTAAGATTGTTATAGAGATCATCAAAACTAAGACTGTCCACTCCTGGTTTGGTCCTCATAACTATGGATACTTGGGACCAGGAAGAAGGTAAAGACCTAAGGAATTTCTGATTGGCATCTTCAGTGGAGACACCTGCACCATGAATCTCAAGTTGACTCAGAAGACTCGAAAACCTGTCATAACCTTTATGCAGTCCTTCTGAGTTGGATACAGAAAAGCCTTCAAACTATTGCTTTAAAATGTATTTATGCATCTTCTTTGATTCATCATTGCTACCAAATCTGGATTTGATAGCATCCCACATCTCTTTAGCATCAGTCATCTTGTGAAATTTTGCTAAATGGTCTTCTGGTAAAGCCATAAGCAAGGTGGTCCTTGCTTTTTTTCTCTTTCTCTGGCTAAAATTTCTTCAGTAGTTTTAGGAGGCAAAACCTTTATTACTTTATTTGTATCTGTTGAGACACTTACAGGACCATTTCCTTTTTGTATGACTTCTCATATAGAATAGTCTGTATGGCTCAAGTAATGTTCCATTGTCATGGCCCAAATGCCATACTCACCTTTCTTCATAATATGGAGTTTAATGGTTGACACTGTGTGAGGGGCTTGTTGTGTTGGTGTTTGTGGTGGTGGTGGTGGTGGTGGATTTTCATCATATGATCCTGCCATTGAATAGATCTAAAAGGTAAAGGTTTATAACTGATGTGTTTTGGTTCTTCTTACTCAGAATTTCTCTACAAGCTCTGATACTACTTGTAGATCCCAGACTTAATAGATCTTTCTAGCCTGTTAAGGGTGGTAGCCAATCTGGATAGATCCAAACTAACTACAAGAGAATCAATTACTATGAACAATATAAGCTATGCGGAAACTAACTTATATTGCTAAGAAGAACAATGAATAAAACAGAACTTCGATTACTATTAATCTGCTAGGTTACAGATTACTAACTATTAATATTTGTGAAACTTGTGTATGAAACCTTATATGTTTCTAACTAGTGTCATAGGGTTCCTTTTATACACCAAGGAAAACCCTAATGGGTTTACCAAACGTGTGAAGAGATAATGCATATCTATTCCTATAATAACTCATGCATATCTCCTTACAGTACTAACTATTATATGCTAGCAGTACTAACTTACTACCAACAGCATTAACTATATTGGCAGTACTAACAATGTACTAGCAGTACTAACTATTTATAACTAACAGTACTAACTACTTAGTCTATTTTCTTGAATCTTTAGCATTCTTCACCAGCAACACTAAGTAGAACTGGCAGTAGTAACTTGTATAAGTAGCAGCACTAAGTTGTATAAACTTTTGAAACCCAACATGACGCGAATTAATCTAAATAAGTCATTTAACATGTTTGAATTTGGCTTAAAAGCCGCATAAATTCCCCAACACTTATTGTTTGTAAAATACCTTTGATTAAAATTAAGACGAGGTTAAAGACAAACAAAGCATGATTACAAGATAGTTCAAACATAGTAAAACAAATGATAAAGAATTAAAACACACATAACACTCCTAATTTGTGGGAAAAGTAAATTGGGTTACCTCCTAAAAAGCACTTTTCTTTATTAACGAGTCTTGTAGCTAGACTCGAGTCACACGTCCTTACGTGACTTCTCCTTGGTTGCCATAAGAGTGGGATTCTTGCCTTTAAAACTTTTGCTCCTCCATTGGTTGATCTTCATCTCCTTTTCTAGGTGGAGCTTTATCTTTTTCTCCCATTCCAAGACTAGCCTATTTATAGTCATAGTAGGGGCTATGGGCTCTATGTCATTCTTGACTCCCTTGTCGGTCATACATAGGGGATCGGGTATCCTATGGAAACTTACCTTAGTTTTTCCTGATCTTAGAGTTATGGTGCCCTTATCAAACCTAACTGTGGCCTTGGCCATTGTCAGGAATGGTGTTCCTAAGATGACGGGCCTTTTTCATTTTCCTTGATATCTAAAATCACAAAGTCTATGGGGTATACATGTTCAGCACCCTCTACCAACACATCCTCAGCAATTCCTAAAGGGCAAATATACCCGGGTCTTAGCCCATCACGTACTAGCTGAAGCATAAGATCAATGAAAAGCTGATCAAGGGACTAGTCAAAAACAACAGATTCAATAACTCTCTGTTAGGATCCCGAGTTGGAAAGAAAAAGGGGAAAGCATATAAGGTATTACCTGGGGGACCCGTTTATGATGCGATTCTCAAGAAGAAGATAACAAAGAAGGAGGACATCAGAGGAAACTTTGAAATACCTTGTAGCATAAGGGGAAAGCATATAAGGTATTACCTTTATGTCAGTTAAGATCGGACGCCGTCTTGATTTTTTGACGCCGTCTCTTTACAATCCTGACAACGTCACCAATTCTTCATCGACTTTGGTGTAGAGTTGTAATATTGTCCGTTTCTTCTCCAAATGAGCCCAAGTCACGTGTATTTCCTCCAAAATCTTCCCAAATGCTAAAAGCACAAAAACAAAAGAATAAGCACGTATTTTGGGCATATTTGCATGATTGAGGGGGTTAAATGACCCTAAAAAGTGTATAAAATGACACCTCATCAAATACCCTTACACTTGGGATTTGCTTGTCCTCAAGCAAATGAGCTTTTCTACCTAGACAATAGCAATATCAGGGGGCATTTAACTTACTTTTCAAAGATAAATTATGACACAACCAATTAGACCTCATAATTAAAAGCACAGAAATTATACACTAGCACCTCACAATAAGTGTTTGGATTCTCTCTTTCTCTCGGGTGTATAATGATATATGTTGGGATTAAAAGACTTCAAGATGATTCTTAGAGTTACTACTGCTCAGGTATATATTAGTGCTATCAAGCATAACTTAGTGTTGCTGGTAATACTAATGAAAATTATGCTAAGTAGTTAGTACTGGTAGTATAAAAGTTACTACTGCTGGTTACTACTGTTAATATAATTAGTATTGTTAGTATAAAGTTACTACTACTAGTAGAAGTTAAGACTGCTCAGAGATAAAGACTAAAAATATACTAAGTAGTTACTACTACTAGTACAAAAGTTAGTACTACTAGTGTATGTTAGTAGTGCTAGAGAAAACTTCTAAGTAGTTAATGCTACTTGTGCTCAGTTACAACTGCTGAGTGATTACAACTGCTAGAAGGTTTATGCTGACAGAGATGAGATCAAAAGCTTATCAAAGAAGAGATAAAGATTGATTGGAGAACAAAATACTTATGAAGATAAGTATTAGTTATTTGTAAAGAAGATATGTATAACTTAATTGTTTAAGAGATTATGTTTGTTTATAGAAAAGATCATGATATGTTAGGAAAGTATTGTAAGCCTTGTAGGACTCTGTGGAATCTAAAATAATCTGAATGACTCTAAAATCGTTTAAGCTCAAGATTGGTTAGATCTTTATATCTAGGATTGACAAAAATAACAAAGAATATAGATACAATGCAACGGAATATAATAAACATGATTCAATGTTATTTAAACAAGGTTTTATTACCATACGATCACTTGTAATTGTGGATCTGATCTCTATATAATTGAATTACAAGAATCGTCTTCTCCTACTCCAATCTATTTCATGGCCAAAGCATCATCAAGTCAAGCATGGTTATGGCATTGTCATCTCTCCTATTTGAACTTCGACACCATCAACTTACTTTCCAAGAAATATATTTTGAATGGCCTCCCTCAATTGAAATTTGGCAAAGATCATTTATGTTCTTCTTGTGAGTTGGGTAAAGCAAAACAAATTACCTTCAAGTCATAAACTACTCCAAGCCAAAAGGTCAGTTACATCTACTTCACATGGACTTATGTGGTCCCATGCGAATAGAGAGTATTAATGGTAAGAAATACATCCTTGTGATTGTTGATGACTACTCCATATATACGTAGACTTATTTTCTGGGATCCAAAGATAAAACACCAGAAGTTCTCATCAATTTCCTCATAATAATTTAAAGAGGATTTTAGGCTCAGGTACGAACAGTGTAAACTAATAAAGGAACAGAGTTTTTGAATAAGACTCTTCAAACCTATTTTTTTAGAAGAATGTATACATCACCCAATGTTAATTGCTCAAACACCTAAATAGAATGGTGTTGTCAAAATATGGAATCGTACTCTCGGTGAGGCTGCTCGAACAATGCTAAGCGCCGCTAACCTTCCACTTTTCTTCTAGGCTGACGTAATCACAACTGAATGTTCTACACAAAATCGTTCACTCATGATCCCTAGACATGAACAGACAGCGTACCACATCATTAATAGGAGAAAACCCAATCTAATATTCTACATGTCTTCTATTGCAAATGTTACATTGTAAGGGATGGAGAGAATTTGGATAAGATGAAAGAAAAAGGGGATGCTTTTATCTTTGTGGGATATTCTACTCAGTCAAGAGATTATAAACTCTACAACAAGAGGACAAGAATTAAAGTTGAAACAATTCATGTCAATTTTAATGAATCAAAAGAAATGGCATCAGATCATAACACCTCTAGCCTCGCTCCATAACGTCTAATGACGACGTCTGAACAAAATAGTTTAGGCCCCGCACCTAAATGTCAAGATAATCTTCCTTTAACTGCTATAACAGATAATCAATCAATGTCAGAATTAGATATGTTGTTTAGTCTAATGTTCGATGAATACTTCAAAGGGGTTAATGAAGTTGTCTCAAAGCCTTCCGTTGTATCTGATCAAACCAATACAGCTCAACCTACAACAACACATGTTACTGCATAATCACCTCCTTTAATTGTTCCAAACATATAAACTGTTCAAGAAAACTCCAACTACATAAGTCTATGTTGATATATCTATACCAATAATCAAGCATATGATGTAGTGTTGGATGCATATGAGTTTATCAATCTGTTTGCTACACCGATAATAGAGGTTGGTGAATCATCTTCACATCAAATCAATTCGTTAAACATGCACCAAATCTACCAAATACATCCTTCTAAAAACCATTGGACTAAATATCATCCTCTAGAACAAGTACGTGGTAATCCTTTAAGGCCAGTTCAGACTAGAAGACAGCTTGCTACTGATCTAGAAATGTATATGTTCACAGTTACTGTTAGTAAAACCAAACTAAAGAACATCAAGGAAGCAATGGCGGATCATGCATGGATTGAAGCAATGCAGGAAGAACTTCATCAGTTTGACAGACTTGATATTTGTGAACTTGTTGACAAACCCTTTAGCAAAATAGTTATTGGTCTAAAGTGGTTATGGAAAAACAAGAAAGATGAAGAAAGTATTATAATTCGCAATAAGGCGCGTCTAGTGGCCAAGGGATATCGTCAAGAAGAGGGCATCGATTTTGAGGAATCGTTTGCACCATTTGCTCGATTGAAGCTATTCGGATTTTTATAGCATACGCTGCACACAAGTCCTTTCCTATCTTCCAGATGGACATCAAAACGGCTTTTCTAAATGGTCCACTAAAGGAGGAAGTATATGTCAGTCAGCCAGACCGGTTTGTAGATCCATATCATCCAGAAAGAGTCTACCGCCTTAAGAAAGCACTCTATGGATTGAAACAGGCTCCAAGAGCATGGTATGATGAAGTATCAAAATTTCTAGTCTCAAGGATTTACAAAAGGTACTATCAACCCTACACTGTTTACGATAAGATACGAGGATGACATAATGCTAGTGCAAATTTATGTAGATGACATAATTTTTGGGTCAATAAGGCCAAAACTATCTAAAAAGTTTGAAAAGTTAATGCATAGTAGATTTGAAATGTCAATGATAGGGGAACTAAAATTCTTTTTAGGACTTCAGATCCACTAATCCCCAAAAGGTATCTTTATTAACCAAGCAAAGTACGCTTTGGACATCTATAAAAAGCATGGTATGGAAAACTATGATAGTATTGGCACACCAATAACCACTAAACCTAAGTTGGATGTAGATTTTAGTATAATACATGTAGATCAAACGAAATACCATAGCATGATTCGGTCACTCATGTATCTGACATCTAGCAGACCAGATCTTGTTCAAGCAATGTGTTTTCTAGCACACTATTAAGCAAGGCCTAAGGAAAAGCACCTCAAGGAGGTTAAAAGAATCTTTCGGTTCCTAAAGAAGACCATTCACATAGGATTCTGTTATCCAAAGGACTCTGGTTTTAAACTAATCGCCTTTTCAGAAGCAAATCATGCAAGTTGCTTAGATACGTGTAAGCTTACATCGAGCGGAATTCAATTCATAGGTGATAAATTAGTGAGTTGGTCGTCCAAAAAGTAGGACTGTACATCAATGTCTACAGCCAAGGCTGAGTATGTGTCTCTATCTGCCTGTTGCGCTCAAGTCCTTTGGATGCGAACTCAACAGATAGATTATGGCTTCCACTTTAATAAAATACATATATATTGTGACTCAAAGTCAGCCATAGCTATCTCGTGTAATCCGGTTCAACACTCCCGCACTAAGCATATCAATGTCTGATATCACTTTATCAAGGAGCAGGTAGAAAATGGTATAGTCGAATTGTACTTTGTCGGGACAAATTACCAGTTAGCATATTTAAACGAAAGCTCTTTCGAAATAAAGGTTTGAGTACTTAGTCGGCCGACTCGGTATGAGATGTTTGACTCCAGCAGAACTGGAGGTCCTAGCAAATGAAACTGCTTGAATGTCCATCAAACATCAAAAAATTGTAAATAATTATTCAAAAAGAAAATATAAATATATAAAATGAAGAAAAAGAAAATATAAAAATAAAAAATCTTTAAAAACAAAATACAAAATCAGAAATTTTCAAAAATACCAAATAGAATCTTCTCGACATGCCTCTTGGAATCGATAACATTTACGTACCTAGAAATGTCGATTAACATTGACACGAGTGTGTAAATGAAGTTTGAGCAAGAGTTCAAACGTTTTAAAACATGTCATTTCTATTTTCTATATGGCTTACAGTTACTTCAGACAGTAACCTGGACCCAAACGTCATGAGAATATGTACGCTTCAGTGCGCTTATCCTAAGATAAGGAGAGAAATCTTTTTTCGTTGGTTTTCAAAATTGTTGGACACATTTTTTAAG
>BQNB010034527.1:0-51543 GCA_026074375.1 Tanacetum coccineum
TCTCTTTGAGTCGTTCTTTATATCTTGTGACTATTGTACTATTATTTAACACCCAAATAGTTGGTTCAGCTGCGAGTAAATTTGGGGGTGTTAAAGATTGATATCAGAGCCATAAGTTATAGAGAATTATGTCGTTTTTAAAACCTAAACTATAACTTTATTTTCAAATTTTAGTGCGCAAACTCCTCGAGATGCCGGCCAAGTCGTTCTTGTGATTACCATTCTTAGTACTTATACCCTGCAGGTGCATTATTGTTAAGTATTTATTGAATAAATACTATGATTTATATCAAAATATACATCGATTAGTAAACCTTATATTAAAGTTTTCTTTTGTATTTATTTACATGTTTAAATAAATCATTATAGAATAGAGAAGTAGGTCGTTTTCAAAACCTAAACTATAACCTTATTTTTTAAAATTTTTAGCGCGCAAACTCCTCGAGATACCGACCAAGTCATCCTTGTGATTACCATTCTTTGTGATTATCATTCTTAGTACTTATACCATGCGGGTGCATTATTGCTAAGTATTTATTGAATAAATACTATCATTTATATCGAAATATACATCGATTGGTAAACCTTATATTAAGGTTTTCTTTTGTATTTATTTACATGTTTAAATAAATCATTATTAAAATTATCATATTCATTTTGATGCATTGCGTTCATTCGCATGTCGCATAAATTTTATATATGTAGTGACCTTACATACTTTTATCCATGCGCGTATTGTGTCCGACTTCTCATGATCACTTTTCTAAGCGTAATTACTATTTCGTTTATATGTGTAATGACCGATTACATATACTTGTTCGATTCAAACCCAATTATTTTACCCGACTTACTTTTATCGTTGTGCGTACCTTCGTTGTACGATTGTTTGGGATTATATAAGTATTTGATCCGATGAGATTATACAATTATCATTTTACTACCCGTGCGTGTTATTTCCCTATTTAACTTCTTTAAGCTACTTATATAGATATCCGAATTGCTTTTCGTTCTTTTTTCTATGGTGCTATTCACGGGAAACATCTTGGATAAATTCCCGAAATCATATTGTGGATTTTCACAATCTTTTCGTTGGCTTTTCATGTCACCGTTTTACACGACATCCGAATATTGTATAAATTTGTTTGTTCTACCGGTCCTTTACTTCCGACCCTGAGTTGTAACACTCGTTTATACTCTGGGGACGTCATTGTCATCTTGTGACTCATCGTCTAGAATGTGACGGTTGATTGAAATACGAATTTACTTGTATAAATTTCAATTATTTTTTTTTCATAAGAACCTCCTTGCTTCGGAAGCGCGACTCGTTAATGTTTCGTCCTTTTTCCCTTGTGCCTCTAGTGATTATGAAAAATCGCGGGCATTGTTTTACTCCTAGCCTTGTCATTGACATTATTGAAATATTTTTAAATGCCGTTTTACTTTCCCGCGAGAACGCCCGAGTCTGAAATCGAGTAATAACGGGCCTAAAAGCTAGATCAAAATCTGCATTTTTTATTTTATTGAAATTGGATCAGATCTGATGTAAGTGCGTTTTCATCATTTTCTGTATCATTTTGGGTCTCGGCTAAAACACGAAAGTTGTCCGGAATATCGTTATGCATAAAAACTCGCGAAATTTGGTCTAAAAGTGCAAAAGTGTGGGATTTTGGTCTAAGTACACATCTGCGTTTTTGTAAAGATATTTCAACAACTATTTTTGAAAAAGAAAAAAAAATGAGCTGATACAGTTTTTAACTTGAGATTCGGGCCTTTTCTGGTCCGAACCGAACTTTTGTTAAAACATAAAAGTTGTTTATTTTGATGATTTTTATAAAAACTCTCGAAATTTTGTCTAAAAACGCTAGATGATAGGAAATCATTGCGGTAAAAGTTAGTGGTTCGTCTTTTTGGAAAAATTGAAATAGTTGCTGAATTTTGTTAAAAAGTTGGGTTTTAAGCGTTTTAGTGACCGTTTGAGCTTGCAAAACGTTAACGAATGTTATTATATGACTAATAAATTATTGGGTGCGTCCGGTCATGTTTAGAAATAGGAAGTCTATTTTCGTAAACTTTATGTAGATAAGGACATGTTGCTGGAAATAAGAATAGTATATGAATAATGGATGGGTCGGTATTATCGGGAACATAATATTTTATTTAACGATATTAATGTCTTCGAAAGTTCGAACTTACTAAAAATGGAAACTTTCTAAAAATAGAAACCTTGTATATATAAATATGACGTCAGAGATAGGGTTAAGCATTTGGTTATTGGGGTGTCGGTGTTAATTGAAAAAGTAATATTTTTATTAAACGATATTAATGTCTCCGAATATCTGGACATTCTAAGAAAAAAAAATAAAAAAAATTTGCAACCTTCTAAAAATAAAAACTTTCCTAAAATAGTAACTTTCTAAAAATAGTATACTTTCTCTAAAGCATATGGTTGTCAAATAACTTAGGAGGTACACACATTTGGATTCCATTATTCTTTTATATATATGTGACTTATGTGTTATTTTATTTTATCTCTTCTTCTTCCTAATTGCGCTCTATCGCTTTTGGTCGCGGTTATAATCTCTTGTCTTCATATCCTCCATCACCATCGATATCATGTACCTCATGACGATTCCGGCTAAACCCTTTTGAAACCATATCATCTTGTAACCATTTCACCGGTTGCTTCATAAACTACTCTTTACGACTCTCATGCAAACCACTTGCTATTTTATAAGTCATTGTGATGTCATCTTATAAATTTAATTTGCTATTATTTTACGAGTCATTTTACTTGGATATTACAAAATATTTGATATCGCCTAAAAAAAATGTATGGTTTATACATTTAAATATAAGAAACATAACACTAGTTTGACGAAACTGAGCATTGCATTGCCATTCCTAAATTATACATAGTCGTGCACCTATGTATAATTTAGAAAGAGTCATGCAAGGCTGAATAGTAGTCACCTAAAGATCTTGACAAAGACCAACTTTTTACCTGTTGTTCTGGAAAACAAAATTTTTGTGTGTTATGCAAGTGGTATAAATTGAAGGCATCCGCATATGTACCCCTATCTCTTCTTGAACGAATTCTCCATATGCGGGTACGTTCTGACTTAACAACCTTCGTTCTAATTTTCCTTTCATTTCTCTTCATGATGGAAATTCTTTAGGCCGCTCGTCTAATATTCGACCATTAATACCAAACTTAGAGGTTCTGACGTTTCTATGCTTTCTTCTCGACCCACCTTCTTTGAGTAACATTGGTAGATCTCCGAGATGTCTCCGGATGTGATTAATGAAGTATGAATAAATGAGTTTACGTGTATCCGCCAGGATGTTCGTCTTTCTACTGACTCAAAATTTGTTCGTGCGAACCATGCGTTAACTTCTCTATTTTAATCACTAACCTTGTCTCTTTTGTACAAGTGCCGATCTAAAACTTTCTTCGATTTGAGATTTGTTGTATGGATTTCCTTTTTCGGTTGTGTATCGACCGTCGCAAACTTAATGTGCTGACGGTGACCGTCTTATGAATTGACGACTGGATAAATTCTTCTTTTCCAATTTTTGGACCGCCGTCACTTATATTCCATTGTTTCCTTTAAGAACCCTCACGACATTAAATTCGTTCCCTCATACCATTGCCTACGCATTATACGTTTACTATCCTTTGTTCCAGCTTCGTTGCTATCTTGTTACTTTGTTAAACTCCCGAGCACGTTCCATGTCTACCTTAAATGCGCTAAATACCTTCACGGATTATGAAAATTTTATAAATTTTTCACAAGTGTCTAAATTACCAAAATAACCTTCTCAAGTTAAAGAGTCGATTTTAACCACCCTCTTTTGTAGAAACCATAACTAATATTTATAATAACACCATGCCTTATCTTTCAAATCACATGTTTTATACATCACGTTTTAATCACATCTTAATGAAATGACCGATTTAAACTTCGTTTCAACAAATGACTCTTAACGAATTAGAAAATAGATTTTCTAAATAGCAACCGCGAATCCGAGAGTTCAACAAAGCCTTTATACGTACCTTTACTTCAAAGAATTTCAAAAGCACCAAAGTGATTATTGAACATATTTTACCTTCATTTGAACACTCTTTTTGTCAAAGAAAAACCTAATAAGTGCCTTAAAAATGTTGACCCACTAAGGATACATATTCGTCTTAACCTCTCAATGAAATAGTTTTAAAAATTCTCCTTACTAGTGATTTCGTTTTCAAATCACCAAACCCTTAATAAATCCTTATAATAATATTTTCATCATTTTATGAATGACTTAACACTTTAATTTCGTAACCGAACGAACTTCACATTTTCATAATCTAGAAAGTGTCTAAGCCTAGTTTATAAAACAAAATTTAAAACAAGTACCTTTACTCCTCCTCTCGATCGACCGTTGGTGATTAAAACAATATAAAAATCCTGGACGGGTTCTTCTAATGTGACATTCAGTATTTTAATGTCAGCATGTAATTCATACCTTGTTCTCATTTTCTAGTAAAGTGAATTCTTGCGTTTTACGGTTTACGCGATTCGCGACTTCTCGTTTCTTGTTAATCTTAAGTTGTTTTAGGCATTTCATCCGTTTAAGTGCTTACCGTGTTTATTCTATCTTTGAAATCCCTCGGTGGCCTTAAAAGCTAATTTTGGCATCTTTCGTTAAAATTCATGTATCAGTCACGTTTAGTCAAAATCTTATGTTTTCGCTTAAAAATCGTACTTTTATCGATCGAGAAGATTTCTTCAGAAACAATTACCGTAACTCTTCTTGAGCAAGCGTAAGGCGAATCGGAGGAATCGAGCGCCGGGACGTCGCTCCCGTAAGGAGGGGAGAATGTAAACTCCCGTATAAAAGGTCACTACTTATTTTAACTCCTATATTAATTTTATAAATTTACATTTTCAAAAATTTGGTTAAAATCAAAAATTTTGGATTCTAGCGAGTTTCGGACCGTAAGTCACTTGTTATCGATCGAGAAGCTAATGGACGCTTAATTATAGTCCCGTAAATTTTATTAGAGGCATTTCAGTTGAATATATTATCACCGACCTATTTTGGATGTGACGTGTTTTAAATTATTTGTTTCGCGAAATTTAAGCGTCGTACCGTGCATTGAATAATTATTCGTTTTAACGAACGAGAAACCGTGAATTTTTATTTTATTCTCGAGAGCGTGAAAAAATTATATTCTATTTTTATTTTTTTATTTTTTATTTTTTATTTTAACTTCTCCCGTTGGTTGCCGAAAACGAGACTAAAAACAGTGTTTTTATAAAAATTACCTAACCGGGCTAGCTTTTTGGGCCTGAAAATCTATTAAATTACCAAGTTAATAAAATTGCGGCCCAATCTCCTTATTTTTTTTTATGTAACCGGTTATAAATAAATAAATACAATTAGAATTATTTTTTTTTATAACTACCTAATTTAAAAATCATATATTTGGCAAACAAATCTTCCATGCTTATCTTTTTTTTTATATACAACAAACATCATCATTGAGAATCCATCAATATTACTCGGCCAAAGCCCAAACCCAATGAAATCTTGCCTACATTCTCTCCATTGCATGTATAAGCCGTATTCTTCACTCCAAACCTTCCTTAAAATCATAGATATCACAAAGATATCAAAACCAAAGACTCCATCTTTTTTTTTCTTCTCTCTGCCGAATAAGAAAACACCACCATCACCATCATTCAATCTCCATCAAAACCCCATTTCCTAAATCACAATCCATTCCAAATCATTTTATTAATAACCTCTATTCATAAACTCAATCAAAAACACCATGGAAGGGTTTTCATGATTCTTGATTTTTAGGGTTTCTCATCAATTGAAGGGTTTGTCTTGGGGTCTTAAAGATTCGGCAGCCATAAGGTGTAGGGAGAAGTGTTTGTGTTCTTGATAAATTATCCATTCTAAAATCATTGTGAGCTCTCTAATTTTCTTATTTTGATTATGGTTAAATCTTGGTTTTTCATATTTTTGATTTGTTATTTTATTAAACATGCATGAATGGGTTTAATTGGTTTTGATTTCTTTGATGAACATTATATTTTGATCTATAAAAGTCATGTATATGTATAAGGGATATGTTAAATGATATATAAGTGGCCTTGCAAGTTAATGAGAAGTGATTTATACAAGTTTTGGATTGATTTAATTGTGATTTGTGAAGACAGTTTTAGGGCAGTAGCAAAAACGTATCATAACTTTAAAAATATGGCTTGGGGTCTGTGATTAAATTACATAGGTAGATAGGTATATGTCTCAGCTCTATGGGATAGTTGGATGCTCAACCAATTGTTCCGGACGAGTGAGATATGGCCAAAATACGAAACAAGGTCAAATCTGAACCATCGATTAGGATGCGTGTTTTTCTACAGATTATTGAACTAAAGGTTGGGTTTTTAAAACATGGACTTATACTAGACATCATAGGGAAGCTCCAGCACTTGGCCTCACGTTCGTTACTATTATAGATTTTGATTTATGATCGTTTTCGTAAAAGTGAATATTTTGGCTAACATTCTGTTTTGATAGTCTGTCATTAAAATAGCAATTCCCATTGATTGATAAACGTTTAGATTGATTGGGCTAATGTTCTGGAAACTAGATTCAAATAGCTTTCCATGGGCGAAAACCTCATGTTCACAGCCATTATAGATTAGGAGTTATGGTCTTTTCCGTAAGGAGTAAAATTCCAGTGGGTAAATTCTGGGTAGAGTCTTCAGGGGTAAAATAGTCTTTTCACTATGATTCTTAAACATTCAGTAAACGAGGCTTAAGTTTTTGAAAACTAGGCTTCAAGGGCTTTCCAGGGGTGAAAACCTTGTATTTGTACCATTTATAGAATTGGAGATACAAGTCCATGAACATGAGTCAATTTCAGAATATTAGTTTTTACGTCTTGACTAAAAATAGTAAACGTATTGTTAATCGTAGTAAAATTGAAATTGGACGACGAAACTTGGTGGGTGTTTATTTACATATAAGATCAGGTCACACACCAACTTGAAAGTATAAATACTTTAGTTAAGTCATTATGCAATGCCACGCATATATCTAAGAAACATATCCCATACTTGTTAAATTTTCTTACGTATTGTTTTTACTTTTATATCTTACTAAGTCGAGTCACTCCTTTAGGTTGTCGGTGATTGTTGGTGACCTCTCTCGATCTATATACTCAGCTTCTCGATCCTCGTCGCTTATTTGACTTACGGTGAGTTCATAGCCTCGCTTTTCAAGTATTTTTCTTAAACCCCGCGAGGGAGATGCATGCTAGTTTTTATAAAACGAACACAAGTAGGTTTTTCTCCTATGCTTGGACCCGTATGTGAATATATGTTGTTGCTTGAGTAGCTTTCGTCATAAGACCCCAATCGTGAGCCGTCAACTACCTATGATGGGTAGCCGCTCATACAATTAATAGCGCTATGGGCTTGACAACCCGGTTCGGTTTTTGGGAAGTTTGAATCCGGGAAAGTGAGCACTCCCAATGTACGGACATATTGTATGGAGATGTAAGTAGGTATCTGACGAAAATACCTAGCCTGGGGGCATTCATTATATTATTAATTGATTATGGATTTCGTCAATGGGATCGGTGTCGCGAGCTCAATGCAACTGTTGGTTATTAGCTTGTCTGGCCCACAAGTCTATATGATGCTTATAAATATTATAATGCTTGTGTTCAACTCTCTTTCAACTGTTTATTACTTATAAAACCTATGAATTCACTCAACCTCGTGTTGACTTTTTAGCATGTTTCATCTCAGGTAATTGAAGTGCGGAGGCTTGGAGGCAATAAAGAGGAGGATTTGCGCTAAATTTTTGTTCACCATTTAAAAATCCATTCCCCATTTAAAACTTGTTTCAGTTTGGTTATATCCAACTTATGTACTATATGGTGATGATCTCTTGGGACTACGCTTTTGAACTCTGATAATAAAATAATGGAATGGTTGTTTGTTTTAAAACGTCTCTTTGAGTCGTTCTTTATATCTTGTGATTATTGTACTAATATTTAACACCCAAATTGTTGGTTCCGCTGCGTGTAAATTTGGGGGTGTTAAAGTGAGCTCACCCATAGAACTCATCTGGAACTTCTTGTGCATCAATTTCTCAAACACAGTACATAAGTCCTTTTTAGTAGATCCAAAATTGATATCATCAACGTATATTTAAACTAGTAGAATATCACTTTTGACTCTTTTAATAAACAAAGTATGAAAGGTAAAATAAGAACTAGTAAATTGGATTTTGAAGACGTGTATTTTGTAAAGGAACTAAAGTTTAACCTCTTTAGTGTATCCACAAATGTGTGACAAGAAGAATAGTGTTCTTTTTACTGATACCGAATGTGTTGTTCTGTCTCCAGACTTCAAGTTAACTGATGAAAGTCATGTTTTGCTTAAAGTTCCTAGAAAGGATAACATGTATAGTGTTGATTTAAAGAATGTTATTCCTCAAGGAGGTCTCACTTTTCTCTTTGAAAAAGCCACACCAAATGGATCTAATATTTGGCATAGGAGGCTTGGACATGTAAATTTCAAAACAATGAAGAAACTAGTAAGAGGAAGCCTTGTAAGAGGTTTACCTTCAAAACGTTTTGAAATTAATCAAACCTGTGTTGCTTGTCAGAAGGGAAAGCAACACAGAGCTTCTTGTAAGACCAAAACAGTCAGTTCAATCAGCCAACCATTACAAATGTTGCACATGGATTTGTTTGGCCCAACATTTGTAAAGAGTTTAATGAAAAAGATGTATTGCCTAGTTGTCACAGATGATTTTAGTAGGTTTAGTTGGGTTTTCTTTTTAGCCACTAAGGATGAAACTTTTGAAATCCTTAAAACATTTATAACAGGCATAGAAAATCTAATAGACCTTAAGGTAAAAGTGATTAGATGTGACAATGGGACTGAATTCAAGAATAGGGTCATGAATCAGTTCTGTGAAATGAAGGGTATTAAGAGGGAATTTAGTGTTGCTAGGACTCCACAACAAAATGGAGTAGCAGAAAGGAAAAATAAGACACTAATAGAGGCTGCTAGAACTATGCTAGCTGATTCAAAATTGCCAACAACTTTCTGGGCTGAAGCAGTTAATACTGCTTGTTATGTCCAAAATAGGGTGTTAGTTATCAAGCCTCACAACAAGACCCCTTATGAACTTTTTCTAGGTAGAAAACTTGCCTTAAGCTTCATGAGACCATTTGGGTGTCCTGTTACAATCCTTAATACCATAGATCACCTAGGTAAATTTGATGGAAAGGCTGATGAAGGGTTCTTTGTAGGATACTCTACCAATAGCAAAGCATTCAGAGTATTCAACAGTAGAACTAGGATAGTAGAAGAGAACCTGCATGTTCAATTTAGTGAGAATACACCTAATATTGCAGGAAGTGGACCTAATTAGCTTTTTGATATAGATGCACTAACAAAATCTATGAACTATAAGCCAGTTGTTGCAGGGAATCAATCTAATGGTATTCAACAATCTCCCCCTAAGGGAGGTCACGTCCAATTTACAGACTTTCAAAAAAAAAAAAAACAACCTAGCATACTATGCTTTATCTTTAGTCTGTTAGCCATTCGTACTCTTGTCTTTCTCATTGTGAATATGTTGTTAATGATCATTGACTTCTTGATTGAACTTGTTCCTTAACTTGTAATTTGACATAGTGATTCTTGAGAACCTCTGAGATCATCAACCCAAGCACAATCTCTACTCCATTTATAAAATCTTGCCATCTTGTGGACTTTTAATTTTGCCGACATCTGGAACAGACATGCTTCATACCAATCTGAAAAGCTTTTAAATGTTTGCACATCTTTCTTAAAATTCTTTAAACTTTAAAAACAAACTTGACACTTCTAGAAAGATTGTGCGGTATCCAGAGTAGGCGGAAGTCTTGAAACATGTACATGATCTTTCATGATGACTTTATGTTTGTTGGTCGGTAATGAGCAATGTGGTTATGGATCTTGTGAGCCAGCTGGAATCCACGAACCGTCCAACACCAACTATTTTAAACATAAATAAGAGTGCGGGTAGGGTGGGTGATGATAACCTCATAGAACAAGTTAGCAATAAATCAGGGGGGAACGAATATGGCTTTGTCATCGTCACAGGTTGGGTTGTAGAAACCTTCGAATTCCGTTAGATTGACCTATGATCAATAGATTCAATTTGAGACGAATCTTCTTGACAGGATTTCCAACTTGAAGTATTGAATCTTTCTAACACAATAATTATCTAGATTAAACGTACTAAACTCAGCATGTTCTCTTTATCGGAACGTCTCAAGCAGACCAGCACGATAAGAGTGAACCATGATTACTATCTCAACCGATTGATATGAAAATTGAATTTGAAAAAAATCAATATCGGTGAACACTTACAAAATTGTTTTTTTGTGACACACCGAGAGGTTTTATAGTCATTTCAAAAATTCATTAAAACACAACCCGTGATCCAGTTCCGTGAACAAGTTGAATCTTATAGAATCGTCAACCATCGTTTCTTTTCCCCAGTTTGTCCACAAGTTTGATTCATAAAGAATCGCACAAGTTACCTACCATGAGCTTGTTTGATGTTACTCAAGCCAGGATTTTTCCATCTCTTCCATTGTGAATATATTCACCCTCGATGTTCTGGCAAAATCACAAGGATAATGCGTAGGACTCTTAATGTATCTTGTAATTCACATTGTGTGACTTAGCAAGAATAATCAAACAAGTGTCCTAATGAGATTTATGGATGATCTCTTTTGGCTCTAGACTCAATTCAAGTGCACCTTTGATTTTTTAGAGGTGAGATCGCTAGGGCCTGAAGCTTGAGTGCCCGAGACCTTTTTCAAATATCCGACTAACTCGGAGTGAGAAAGTCAATAGAAATGAGTGTATCTCCGTGAGTTTTGAAACAAAGTCTTTCTGACTTTGAGTACTGGGAGGGTTGAGCTTTAGCGTCACTCACTGGGTCCATGACTGTCTTCATGTCAGGACAACACTGAGTGTTTCTGACACAGCATATGTATTGACCCGGTTTTCTTCTGCCTAAGTGTATGAGGGCTTCTTTATTTTCAACCCCTTTATCCATAACTTTTCTTTTCATTCCTTCAACCCCTACAATGCTTAAACCGAGACTTTCATGACTAACACCTTGTTGTTGGGTTTGTTTCCAGAGTTAGCTCCTCTTCAACGGCATTATTTCCCTTTTCTTTCCTCACTTTTTCCCTTTCCCCTCTCCTTTTAATCAGCCCTAAGGACTTCTACACTAACTAGGGATATCCCTGGGTAGAATCCCTCCGGTTCTGGCTGGATCCATGGGAATCTGAAAACCCAAGAAGCCTAAACCACCTTAAAACTTCATAAATTAAGAACATGGACAGTTATTTATAGGGTATATCAATACATTAATGCCTATCTCCAAAAAAACCTTGAAAATTTTTCATCAATCAAAGTGTTGATATAAAATAACTAAACATTTACACTTTGAAAGTATTTCATCATCACTAAAAGCTTCCCACCTTAAAAAAAACATGTGCAGATCGTTATCGTAGTACATAGCTAGGTATGAGTGGCATTGAGTCTATTTTTAATTTTGATCAATTCTTCGAATATTTTATTAATCCCGGGGTTTTAATCACATTTCATTCCTTTCTCCTCATCAACCCCTCTCCTCATCTGCCCTCCTTTCTTCCCTCCCCCTAAGGCATTTTCCCCCCCTCCTCCCCCTTATTATCCAAAATGTTAATCCTGTGATATTTTGGATATCAAATTGATTAACCGTTCAGGACAAAATCGATATGATGTTCGCAGATTGGAACATTTTAATTGCTCCCCCTCAATTTTTGAGGGTTTACAAATATGATGCCGAGTACAATTGTTTGAAAATTTTTGAATTTCTCTGAGAAATTTCGTGAAAATTTGTACTCCGGCAAAAACATCATATAATTCCCACCATAAGTCTAACACTAATAATGTACATATCACAGATCAAGTCTGTATTTTACAAAAGATTAGACCGTTTTTAAGATGAGAACCAACATATGAATAAAATCAAATGTCTTTGTAGAAGCCGAGGTCACCCCCGTAGGATCGTCCACCCCCGACAAATCTTCCAATCTCCTCATTATAATCCTCCTTGTCTTAGCCTCATTGTCAATCCGCCGATCATGGCTCTTGCATATTGCCTTGTCACAGGGTCCAAAAGGTCTCTGGCAATACCTCCATTCTATACCCTTGAGGGCGATCATTTAGAGCAACCAAACTCATCTAAGTACCATCGCTGAACTTTGTGTATGTTCTCAATGCGCAGCAATCTCTGTTCCTTCTTGTTTTGTTTATTCTCGTAGGTGAATCCCCTTGGATCGGAGAATGGGAGTATACGCGTCCTTGTCTTCGCAGATTTGATCTGTACGTGTCGGGCTTGGGGAGTTAAGTTTCTTTCTTGATAACATTCAACACCCAAGATTGAAGATCTCTACAACACGTCGCTAGGATGACAACCCTCTTCGTGTAAACATTCGTAAGAGACATTAAACCGCAATTTCCGTTCTTCCAAACGCTTAAGATTAGTCACTTTTTTCTTCCCTTGCACAAGCTAAAGCAGCATACTTCAATGTCTTGGATCCTTAGTCTGTGAAAGTCGCCTTCTTTGAACGTGTAGAGAGCAACATCATCATCCCTTCGTACTGTTATCCAATCAAGATGCTTTATAATCATTGCCATTAATTCGACAATTTCAAACCTTTGTGACAGCAATTATCCGTGCTTTTTTTTTGAATAGCCCGTCCCGAGCTGATTACCCTTGAGTTGTCAAATGCATCAGAAACTGTCGTCGCTCTATCTATCTTTTCCCCCAAGGCGAGATTCCCATAAGGCAGATACTGTCCGTATTTTGACTATTCGTTTTGACTCCACATTTGAGATAAGGCACAAAGTCTTCTATCCAACTTGATGTGTCCGTAATCTGCAGCCTTAGTCTCGTTTATACGACGGTGGAATACTTTCGGCTGAACACAGTATAATAGAACCACCACGTAGATATTCCAGGTCGTTATTGATGAAATTATGAAATGGGATTACACGGCGACCTTGAAATTTGAACTAACGGTATTGGCTGTCGCAGATCATGCGGAATAAGTGAAGACCCACAGGGTTGATCCAGTCTAATTTCCTCGGTTGTGGTTTTTGTAGACCTCCTCAACAAAAATATTCCAATTCAGCAAAACTCTTGCAAGAGCCTTTCAATCAGCTCAAATTTTTGGACCACAGCTAGCAAATCAGGTGTCAGAGTTTTGAACATTTTAGCCGGTTCAGCACAAAAGAGGAGAAGTCTAAAATGTAGAATCGGTAAGTTCATCAAACGACTCTCCGAGGGGTCCTTTGTGTCCGATTGCTAAGACCAAGGTTGGCAGATTCAGAACGGCAGGAACAAGACGTATCCATGCAAGATCATGAGAAGGTTGACACGTCGGTTTTTAGAAACCTTAGTCATGAAGATGTGAACCTCTTCTTTCGGCTTGTTCATCTTGGACAACATCTGTATTCGAACTCCTGGTCTGCAGACCTTTAAGACATCGGTAGAGTGCATGGCAACCCCCTTTGTGAGCGGTTTGGCTAGCAGATTTCGTGTGATCTTAGTTCCTGTGATGGTATCTTTCCTGCAGTCTTGGTATATCGTTTCACATTAGAAGCACAGGTGGAAGCATGGTTCCTTTCCTGACCTTCTTCTCGTTGAGAGACCTCCGGTCCTGTTCCAGCGGAGGGGTTCATCCATCATCATCTGCCCCATCTCTTGTCTTTTTAAAAATAATTGGGACAGTATCGCCATATGTATCTAACAAGATTTGGTACCGGACTTAATACGCCTCAACTAATGCCATTGAAGCTGTTTCTGTATATTACTGAGCCTGTTGATAGAGTTGTTGGCCTCCATCTTGTCAAATTAAGATTCCTTTTCCTTCCATTCATTCACGCTCTAATTCTTGATAGATTCGCACTACAAAGCATGAGGATGTTTGGCTTCCTTTGATGATCTCACCAGAACCTCAGACTCGAGATTGAACGGTTACCAAACATCTCTCGACTTTTGAATAATTTTGGAGAACTCCTTTCTGAACTTCTTTCTTGATGATTTTCTTCATTCCGTCATCAATTGAGTCAAGAAATTGTTGATTTTGCCAAAGTAGACTCTCATCTCTGAAATCGGTATCGCTGAGTGCGAGACATTAATTGGACCAGCTTAACGTTCACATGCTTCCCTGCATCTTATTTGTCTAGATACTTGATCAACAGTGCCAGGAATGGAGGAGAGCGCGTCAGCATATTGATTGGTTTTGCCTGAATTCCCTGAGAAATTGTCCTTCTAAATAAACCCCTTCATCTATGATCAAGCCAAACAAGCAACGAGGCAAAGTTTGGAAGATTTACTAGCAAGGAGCTTGTAGTGGTTGCCCGGTGTCATAATGTAAGTTGTAGTGGTTGAATGAACGATAGGTAGGCGGTTGTTGGAGGGCGAGTGAAAGGATGGCTCCCAGATTGGCTGTTACTATAGTATTCAATGAGAAAAAGAAGTGCTTCAGTATGTTGTCCGAAAAATAACATCAACAAAAACCAGATCCTTGATTTGGTTCAGCAAGTTGGATACGAATCCAGAGGATAACAGACGACCTCTGTTGTTGACCATACAGGATTAACCGGATTTAGGGTCACATGAGTGTCTTCAACTTCTGTCATTACTTATTCTCTTTACCATCAAGATCCGGTAATTGGAATCTTTGACTGCCTCATTTCCTTATCCTTGCATCTGTACATCTTCACCTGACTCCGCACCTGCAAAACCTTTGCTTCTTCAAACGTCATTGTCACTATCATCCTCAATCTGATGTATATCTCAATACTAGCGCGAGCGCGCGATCTTCATCAGTATCCTTTTTCCCATGTTATAATTTCATCTTTCACTGACGGTCCGTGAGTTAGGATGTACAAAAATCAATCACCATCCATTATCTGATTCAGTCATTTCTTCAATCGATCATCATCTTCATGCTTTCTATCATCGTCACTAAGCATCATCATCTTCTTGATCATTCTCAATCATCATCAAGTTCATCATACATCTTCTTCTTCCTCCCTTGGGGTAGGTCTCAGAGACTTCATGTTTTTCTCTCTGCATCCACATTCATCTTGGATTATCTTGCTCATCATTCTTGATCATCGTCCGTGTGCATGACCCTTTCCAAGATATATCATCATCTGAATCATAATCAGGAGGCTCGGGAACCCAGGTGTAATACCCAGTTCCTATCATCTGCTCCAGAACCACTACAAGAGAGCTAAATGAGTTTCTAAGGACGGCTTCTTTTGATGACTATTTTGAGTTGCTCAGCCTCTTGTCAAGTCTGCCTTCAGCGATATTCCTCCAGCTCTGAAGTCTTATGTTTTCCTGTTCCCTGACTTCTTTTTCCGTTGGGGCAAGTGGAAGACATTGTTTTAGGGGATTGCATCTGTATTAGAGCTTTCTTCTTGCTTCCTTTTGTCTTAGGAGGAATTGTTCCTGAAGCCATAGCATAATACTCCTTGTAGGATTCAGAGTTGCGGATGTCTTCATTGGTTAATGCCACTGGCAAGATAGCCCCGTACAACTGAGTGGCTTCATTCCTTGATATAACATTGATGGTAGTAAACATTGGATCATCTCTGGCATAGTGCCAATTGACCTTGTTTCTTCGTGGGATTGAAGGATCTTTTTTTTACCATCACAACATAGTTGACGACTATCTTAGGTGAACCGAGGATAGGTACAGTCGCACACTGCCCTTCTTCGAACTTTTGTCTCAATCTTAAAATGAAGTCCACCCATGATGCGCGTAGCGAGCGAGGCATAATCAATGTTCTCTTGTTTGTACTTTACCCACAAGATTTGAGCTTGAGAGAACGGAGCTGTCATATGATGGTGTCCCGCAACAGACATTTTGTTTGATTTACAAGCAGCCAATGGATCCCATGGTTAAGCAGTTTATTGACATTCAACAGTCAGAGAGCTTCCTTATTTATATCTCCAGTGTGGTCCAAGGCTGGCTAGAAAAGATGATGATCTCCCGACTCAAGAGGGGTTTTTTTGTTGGATCTACAAACTTCTTATTGCCGATTTTAGGACAAATTTGAAGAATGTCCCTGAATTGCTCAAGACCGATGATGTGCTTCTTGTTATTCATCTTGAATCGGACCGAACGATTGTGAACATAAGCAGAAGCCCAGAATTCTTGCATGTATATTTCCGGAGCATCAGCAGTAACTTGGAAAGCCTTTAGAAACGGAGTGAGCTTTTAGCACGCATCATAGACCACATTGAAGAGTTTGCTAATATTCCTTGGATGTGATATCCGAAACTCAACGAAGAATTGCGATTTTCCAATCTGAGAGAGCGTGTCAGCAGGACCACCAATGCGTCGTTCCAGTGCAATCGATCTGCTATATCGAGAGTAGCCATAGTCTGTTTAAGAAAGAGTGAGTGCAGTTTTATAAAGAGAACATAATCATGCATTCATGAGAAACCTTATGACTTTTTAGCACTTTATTAAAAAATTTTTGAAAGATCAATCTACTTAGATAAGACACATACGTGTAAGAAGCAGCGCTGTGCGCGCGCTTTCCCTAACAATTGCGAGAGCGATCGCGAGAAAGTTAACCTTGTTTTAATCACGCTTTTACAGTCTGATTTTAACCTAAGATAATTTGTTTGAATTTAATCTTTGTTAGAGAAAAATTTATCATTAAGTGTGTTATGGACATAACATTGGTTAAAGTTGTAACTTTTCTCGTTCGATCCTCAATTGAATAGCACTTGTGCTCGTTCTATTCCACACACTCATGCGTCGAACGACGAGCGACATTATAATGAGTCATCGTTTCGATCAACTCCTATACTTTACTTCGTTTTGATCTTGGTCTAAGCTGACACTCGTTCGAATCCTCACGTTTTCCTTTGTTCAAATTCATATCCTCACACAGAGTTATTCCGTTCGAACAACACATAAAAGACACTCGTTCGAGTCAAACACATAGTGGTCACTCTTTCGATCATTCACTTGTAGTCACTCGATCGGATCAATACTTCGGGTCACTCGTTCGATCACGCTTAAGTTTCAACGTTCGATCAAACGCTTATGTCACTCGTTCGATCATCACATAAACACACTTGTTCGATCAGTACATAAAACCACTCGTTCGATCAAGTCTGAGTGATACTCGTTCGATCCTCACATTACTTAGCACTCGTTCGATCATCACTTATGGTCACTCGTTCGATGAACACTCGTTCGATCCTCACATAATCACACTTGTTCGATCAGTACATAAAACCACTCATTCGATCAAGTCTGAGTGATACTCGTTCGATCCTCACATTACTATACACTCGTCGTGATCATCACTTATGGCCACTGTCGATCAACACTCGTTCGGGGGGGGATCCTCACGACTGCGATCGATCATATCAAAAACATCACTCGTTCGAGTCAACACAGGCCATGTTACTCGTTCGAATCATTTATACTTGATCGATGTCTAATCTTTGTGTACTATCGACTTTTAAGCTCTTAACAATCATATTCATTAAGTCATAACAAAACATATCATGTTGTTTTCATTATTTCACATTTTACACTATATTTTCGAACACAAATTTAGCAATAACACATTTAAAATGAAACAAAAGAACAAGCTAGTATATCCTAAACATTAAACACTCCTAATACTACAAAAGCCCCCAATCAATTTTAAGATTTGAACCGACGTTTAATTTAAGAACCCCAGATCTCTCTACACAAAGATATTCATGGTGCCGTCGAGTTATTCGCACTCTCCAGACACAGCAGGCGCGCGCACACTCACTCGAATCTACGACCGATATGAACTCTACCTCTCTATAGAATCTGATCAAGTCTTAAGCTTCTAGATTGCTGACTATGTATCAAACACACCATGACAGTATCATCTTACGCACATAGTTCTAGAGATCTAGTCACATCTGATCTATATGTCCATTCGAAACTCATAACTCATCTACGCGCAAGAATCTGTCACACCAATGCAGTCACTACGCAAACCTCAAGTACGATCAAGCTCACACTTTGTGTGGTTTGAGTGTGTGAACAGTAGCGGTGGACCGGATGGAGTCATGGATGGTGTAACCAAAACGAGTTTCTTTTTAGACTATTTGACCCTTCATGTTTTTACAACACTTATTAATTTTGCACATTAATTTTTATAAGGTATATTCAAGTAAACAACTAGCACACATAGTCCTAAATGTTTTGTCTCTCATACCTATAGTCCTAAATGCATAAACAAGTAACACATAAGACACAAATAACCGTTTAAATTCTTTTCCCTTTTTAAAAAAAAAAAAACTCATTTGATCATGACAAAGAAATTTGACATTCTCTCCCCCTCAAACAATGACCCGTTTTCTATTTAAAGAGCTGTAGACATTGTTTGAGAAGTCAAATGTATTTTCAGATGATGGAATGATTTTGTGTGGGACAAAACAACAAACACCAGGTTAAATAAGATTTCTCTTATTTAATCACATAGATGCACTGAAACGTACACTTATGGATACAGAAAGCACGGGTTGTGATGCAAAGTAATCACAAGCCTTTGCATGGTCATAAAGTAGACCATGCCCGAGAATAAATTCCCGTTGAGAGGCCAAGACACACACAATCTTTTTTGAAATACTTGCCTTTAAAATGATGACCGGGTTGCTATCTAAAATAATAGCAAGCCATATGGCATGTTTTGAAAACATTTGAAACTTCTGCTCGAACTTCATTTACAGGCTTGTATCATTGTTAAATGATATTTCTAAGACCGTACATGTTATCGATTGCAGAAGACATGCCATTTATAACTTCTTTTTGACTTTTTCTTATTTTCTAATTTTGTATTTTGTTTTTGAAAAAATTTATATAAAAGAAAATCTTTTTGGTTTTTCTGATTTTTTCACACAACAATATAAAACACAAAATCTTTTTTGTGTTTTTTCTATGAGTTAAATATATACTTATTATACAGATATTATGAAACTAGGTACCACCACTATTCATCAAATCATCTGCCAATTTGGTTCAGAGTATTCGGGCGTAAAAAACTTCGCATTCCCCCAACTTGTTGCTAAGACATTCAATTCTTTCCTCGGCCAAGAGCTATTGTGAAGATGTCCGCCAGTTACATATTCCGATTGACAAACAGTAAACACTAGTTGACACTCCATTCTCAAACATGCTCCTTGACAAAATAAACCGGATTCTAATGCTTGGATCGGAATGTTGAACATTGTTGGCAGCATAAAAGGCGATTGCTTTTGTTATCACAGTACATTAGAATTTTATTGAATCCAAAGCCATAGTCGGTAAGTTGTGATCTCATCCAAAGGACTTGAGCACAACAACCAGACAAGGCAATATATTCAGCTTCCGTACTTGATATCGCAGCGCTTTTCTGCCTTTTAGACGACCAGCTTACAAGTCTATCACCTAAAAGTTGTACACTGCCAGATGTACTACGGGTGTCATCCTTGGCAACCAGCATGATCCGACATCAGCAAATGCTGTAGTGGTCAACGGAAGAATCCTTCGATACCCAAAGACCCCGATGTACGGTTCCTTTTAGATATCGAAAGATCCTTTTTACTGCATTTAAGTGCTTTTTGGTAGGCCGAGCCTGATACCGGGCACACATGCATATAGCAAATTGTAGGTCAGGTCTACTGGCTGTAAGATAAAGGAGGGTGCCAATCATACCACGATAGTGTGATGGATCTACAGCTTTCCCTTCTTTATCCTCATCCAGTTTGGATTTCTCCACCATGGGAGTATCCACTGGGTCACAAGATTCAAAACCGTATTTTTTTTAAGTGATTCAAGAGCATATTTAGATTGGTTTATGAAGATGCCTCTGGGACTTTGAGAAATCTGTAGTCCTAAGAAAAATGAGATTTTTCCCATCATCGACATCTTGAATTTTGAACACATTATTTTAGCAAATAGATCACACAGTTCAGGTGTAGAGGCAGCAAAGATAATATCATCGACATAGATTTGGTATCCCCCACCATGAATTAGGTCGTTGCCTTCACTACCGGATGAACAAAGTTTGGATCCACTGAGCTTTGGAGAAGTCAATTTGATATCAGGAATGAAGACAACATGTCATAACCACGGCGTGTAGCTTGATTTCAACCATAAGAGCTTTCCTTAAGCTGTACACGTGGTAGGTTTGTCTGGATTCCACAAATCCCGTCGGTTGGCTAACATAAACTTCTTCTCGCAGATTACCATTCAGAAACGCAGTCTTCACATCCATTTGGTTAGATGACCAAGTTCATGGAGCAGCAAATGCCAAAAAAATTCTAATAGCCTCTAATTCTTGCAACGGAGCGAATGACTCTTTGAAAATCAATACCTCTTCCTTGACGATAACCACGAGCAACCAACCAAGCATTATTCTTAGAATACTCCTAACTCATCAAGTTTCCACCTTATAGGATCCCTTAAGAGAGATGATAAATGCTTTGTCAGGAGGAGGAACAAGTTCCCAAACCTCCAGACGTTCAAATTCATGGAGTTCCTCTTGCATAGCTTCAATCCAACATGCTTGGGTTAATGCTTCTTTGTAGTTCTTGGGTTCAACTGAAGTTAGGAAGGCATCATAGTAACAGAATAGGGCTTGTCATGAAGTGGAGGTCGTGTGGAACTGGTCCTGTTAGAGCACCGATTATATTCTCAAGTGGGTGATCCTTTGTCCATTGATAGTGTGTCAGAACTGGTTGATCCGAGACACAATTTTTATGAAAAACGTCTGATGAATATTGATCAGAAGAAACCTTCTGGGAATTGGAATGCCGAAGTACGGATCATTACCCATGTGTGCAACTTCAATATCATGATTATCTTCTTCAACATCATGAGAGTTACTAGGTGATGGTGCATCTTGATCAACTGTAGTTGAGGAAGGTGAACCAGTTGATACAGCATGTTCCGGTGCAACTGCGTCTGGAATAGGAGCAATGACTTCTGGTGCATGTACATCAACATTAGGTGACTCATCAAACATTGGTTGAAACAGCAAATCCCAGTCAGATCTCGTTGGTGGTACAAATGGTGTTGAAGGAGAAGGGTTTGGCACGAGTCCTGAACTGAGTGATACAGGAGTCATTTCATGAAGCGCGGGTCCTGAACTGCTGTGTTCAGAAGCCTCGCAGTCAAGCTCATCCAAGAATCAACGTGAAAGGTTCAATAATTCGTCTTGTACGCTCGGTTGTAAATCGGAAAGCCTTTCTGTGTTGGGGCAATATCCAATGAAAATACCAATATCAGCCTTGGTTGTAACTTGCCCCCAAATTCTACACTTCATTCGTTGGGTAGCAAAGTGCACCAAACACATGTAGATAAGATAGATCGGGGGGTTTGTTGTGCAAAAGCTCATATGGTGTTTTGCCGTGACGACGACGTATCATGGAACGATTTTGGGTATAACAGGCTGTGGCAACCGCTTCGGCCCATAGAAATAAAGGAGCTTTTGCATAAATTAACATAGTGCGTGCTGCTTCAATTAGCGTACGATTTCGTCTTTCAACAACGCCGTTTTGCTGTGGAGACTGCAACTATGGTTTCATGAGAGATCCAACCTTCTCATAATTATCACGCAACGTCGGACGGTTTCCTTAAGTCGTACCTGGATCATCTTCAAAAAGTTGATTATAAAAACTGGAGCTTCATCTTTTGATCGCAGGCATTTTACCCAAGTAAATCGAGAGTAGTCATCAACAATAACGAGGATGTACTTCTTTCCACTGACACTCGCGACACGCATTGGCCCACAAAGATCCATATCAATAGAAGAGTTTTTCCTGATTGGTGTCTTCAGATTTGGTTTTTGTGGGTTTCCTTAGAACTATTGCCTAAGCACATGCGGAACAAAAGTGATCCTTTTCAAACTTGAGCTTTGGGAGACCTCGACAAGTCCAAGTCTTTGCCAAAAGATTTTATAAGAACCAAAGGTCAAGATGAGAAAGGTCGTCGATGCCATACCCAAGACTTGGTTTTAGACGCCTTGACAATAGACAAATGGGAGAGGATGCCAAACAAATGCCCTAGTAGAGAGAGGTATAAAGGGTTATCCCCTCGAGATCCCTCATAAGTCCACACCTTCCAGATTGCGAATGAAGCACGTGTGTTTTGCGAAAAGCCACTTCAGATTTGAATCACAGAATTGTCCCACAGAAAATAGATTATCCCAAGTCCTTCAAACGTAATAAACCCTATGAAAAGTAACATTTCCAATCTGATAGTCTCCAAAACCCATTATCTTTGCAACTTGGTCGTTTCCGAATTTAACTGTACCCAAAAATTTACTGACGAAATTGGTGAGCTGAGAGCGATCTCCGGTCATGTGCTTCGAGCAACCGGAATCCAAGTACCAGAGGACGATTTGGACGACCTGCATTCATTCAGAGAAGTAGATGGAATATTGGTTTTTGTGGATCCCCAGGATTTACTGGGTTCCTGTTTGTTAGCAGACATTGGTTTTAAAACCTTAGTTTTGCTAACAGACTCAGCATTTGTATTATTCCTAGATTTCCGTGAGTATACCAATTTCACCACAGGTTTGGGTGATTCAGAGTCTAGAACTATTGGCTTCCTAGAAGGCACTTCATTAGTAGTGGTAATCCTAGTTAAAGGGCACGCATTTCCTACTATAGTGAAGGTCCGACCGGTAGGTCTCCAAATATATCCTATCTGAGTGAACACCTTTCCTGTTGGTTTCCAACTATCTTTCTTAGATGTATGCTCTGGTAGGATATACACGAGATTTCACAACATTCCACAGCATTAGAAACACACAGTTTATCAGAGGACATGCAATCATTACTGCTAACACAGATAGATCAGAATTATCTTGTTTCTTGAGATTCTGCACAACCGCAGATCCCTTAACATTAACAGCACCATTCTTTTTATTCAAACTAGTTTTAACATTCCTATGGTGAGCGTCTACTTTATTCTTCAAATTACTACTTGGTGGTTGCGGAATCCTATCATTCTTGGTATTGCCTGAAGGCTGTGATCCGCTAGCACAAGTAGAATGTCTTACTCCTGTAGAATGCAACACACGCTTGTTAGCAACTATGTTTGAAGTCGAGGCTGGTTTTTGTGTTTTTCTGTTAGTGTGAGTGTTTCGGCAAACCTAACTTGCTTGTCCTTTTTCCTCGGTATGGCCTCAGTTTTTTGAGGACCACAATTGTTGATGCTAGGGCATGATCTACTTATGTGTGAAAGCAAATCCTGAATAACTTTGGTGTACCTAACGGCAGACTCTAAAAGTGGATCGTGAGGATAATTTGCTTTTACATGTTCGACTATATCCCTAAGGACCAAAGCTCTTCCTGTGTATGCTTAATATACGAAGAGTGAGCCGTCCTTTGTATCAACACTTAGGTGTGATTGTTTCCATGATACCTTATCCTTGATGGGTCAACAGAGTGGGTCCACAGACTCCTTGTTATCTAACCTTTTCCTTTAAAGTTTTCCTTAATTCGTTTTTAAGGGCTGCTATGACCAAACCTTGTTCCTGAAGTTTTGCATTTAAATCAGAAATCTCCGCAGACTTTATATTGACTTGTTTGATTAACGCATCACATTGTTCTTTTGATTGAACACGTTTTGGCTTAATCGAGTCATAAAGTTGCTTATAAGTCTGTTTCAAATGCTCATTCTCAGTAACAAGTTTTGTCACTCTATGTTCCAATTCAATGTTAAGTGTCTCTATTTCATCCATGTCCAGTTTGACTGAACTATCCTCCCCATTTCCTTTTAATGACTTGATTTGCTCTTTCAACTTAACTATGACAGTGTCTTTCGCTTGAGACTGAGCTTTCAATTCACTTAATTCGAACAACTGAGAAAAACTTGGAGCATTTTGATTTAAAACACTGTTTTCTTGTTGGAAACTTCTTGATTTAAATTTGAGAATCAGCTTCCATAGTGAATGCAATGATTTTTCAAATTGTAAAGCACTGTTGAGCAAATATCGTAAGTTTCTTTATCAACAAAATCCTTTTTCTTGACAAGCTCAGTCTCGAGTTCGAGACACTTTTGACATTCAGTCACAGTTTCACCACTTGCATTCACAGACAAATTCACAACAGTCTTTACAATATCCTTATCAATGGCTTGTGCCAAGAGTCGTTCATTTTCACTCAAAACTTGATTCATTTTAACTTCGAAAGTTCTGGACTCCAAGCGATGTTGTTCGACAGCCTGTTCCATTTGATAAAAGACTTTTTGGACATCGGCAAGTTCTTCAACCAAGTATTGGTTGAAGTTATTGAAGATATCTTTTAAATTTTTTATAAACAGAATGATTTCATCTCGAAAACAAGCCTTTGTATGTTCAAACCCCCACGTGCCCTCAGTGATAGCTGTGGCAGTGGTTCTTTCTTTGACAACCTGATCAAAGCCAGTAAGATGACGTTTAAGCTTTTTCAAGCTAGTATTCACCATACTTACTGTAGGAAGTTCTTTTGGAACCTCTACTATGACGGTTGTGGAAGAATGAGATGGGTCTAAAGCTGGGACCGAAGTCGCTTTCCAATAGGCATGTTCACTATATAAATCAGTTTGTCGAACAAATCGTTTGTAGTAATCGTTATGAAGAATATCATAATTAATGGGTTTCGTGTTCACTTTATGTTTCACAAACAATGGATCTTGTTCTTTCAAAAGCATTTTTGAACGACTCTTTTCACTTAGCTCTAATGTTTCATCAGAATCAGGAACCACAATAGTATCCATTTTAAGAATGGTATTCCCGTCATACAGCTTTGGCTTTGACTCCCGAGCTTTCTTCAGACAAAAAGGTTTTTCAAAACCGATAGCTTGTTTCGAGGAATGATCATAACAAATTTTGGATTTAGTTATCATATGAACAGTTTGCGCAGATTGACCTCTTTTGAAAATGATGTTGTCAAGTTGCTTAATTTTCTTTTCTAAAGCAATTTCTCTATCAATATTTCTGTTTTCTTCCAATTTCAAATCATTTTTGAGTTCAGAAACTGTTTTCATTAAACAATCCTTTTCTTGCACTTGTTCGAAAAGATTTTGCTTAAGACGTACAATCTCGGCAAGCTGTTCATTTGATCCTGAAAAACTGTTTTCAACATTTTGCTTTTCTTTCAAATCTTTAACCTCTTCTTTGTATCTGTCAAGCTCGGTATTCAAAGCTTTATTAACAGTGGTGCAATGGGTCACTTGGGTACTCAATTGGTCAAACATAGACAATATCAGAACATCTTGTTGAGCAGAAGAGTTAGAATTCTGAACAGTTTCCTGTTGTGTTTCACTCAGATACTGAGAATAAGGAATGATATTGCTATCACTGGTTATATCAGTTTCTGTCTGACTCACATCATTGGACTGTTCAGAAGACGTCATTATCTGCTCACTTTGATTGAATAAGTCATAGTTCAGATTATCTTGATTGTGTACCTCAGTGAGTGCATCTGAGCCATTCCTTGAGAGATTGGCCATGAGAGCAATCTTGGCTGAGTTGAGTTCATCACAATCAGAGTCATAGGCATCCAGATCATCGGCTTGATAAGCAGCATTGTGGGTGATGACTGTCTGAGAGGTTTGAATGTCAGGAAGTCCTGGATCTGCCAAAAATGCTATTTCTTCCTCTGTTAAAGCTTGACCACACTTGCTTGAGCTTGAACCAACAACACTTTATCGTTGAACCATGTGTCATCCCTTTCCTTGGGCTTAGTGCACTGCATGGCAATATGACCCCTCCCCTTTGCAATTGTAAACAAATAACATTCTGTTGTTTACCCGTTTATGCAAGCCACTTGCACCAGGTGTGTATTTTCTTGTGTGTTCCAAGCACATAAGTAGTATTGTTCCTCCCCTTAACAGGTTGCACAGACACTTTTCCAACAATAGATCTTAGCCTTGTTGACGAGGGTTTGACGAAGCCTTAGCAGATGTTCGTAGTATGATACTGGATGTGACATAACAGCTAGTTAAGAATGACATCATGTGATTTAATTGCGTCTATTTGGATCATCCCCTTCTGGAACACTGGAAGCAACTAGACTAGAGTCTGGTTGGGACATTGCAGTTGTTGCAGTTGATGGTTGTGGGAGCATATTCAATTGTGTTGGATATAGGAAGGGTTGTTGAGAATAAACGTTGTGGTGAACGGTGGATTGATACTCATTTGTTGGATAAGTAATTGAAAGAGGTGTTGATTGATTGGTTGAGAATTGTTGAGGTTGATAAGGTGTAACAAACTGTGAAGACTGATATGGTGAAACGTGATGTTGAGATAGAGACTGTGGATGAGTGTGTAGATGAGATTGATAAGCTGGCTGAGTTAATTGGTGAGATGCAACTAAAGCAAGAGGATCAGGGTTGCGTTCATGCATCAAACGAACTTCAATTGCATGTCGTTCATGTTGTTGCAGGTGAGCATGAAGTTGATCAACATTGGTAGTGTGCAAGTCTTTGACCAGTTTAACATCAGTAACAAATTTACTCCATTCATCAGGAAGAGTGTTTAAGAACTTGGTGTTCACTTGAAACTGCTCCAATGGCATCTTGTAAATGTTCATATCATTGAGTAACAGAGTGAACCTCAAGTAGTACTCATGTAACGTCTCTCCTTTCTTGTAAGTGAACTTATCAAATTCATCATACAGCTTGCACTCACGTTCTTGTTTGGTTAATGACGTTCCTTGCATCAGCAGTTTAATCTTCTCCCAAAGATCTTTTGCCACACGATGTTGACTCACAAGAGGCATATATTCAGTTGGTATGCCTTGGAGAATTGATGTTTATAGCTTAATATCGCAATCTGCTTGAATGGCTTCAGCTGGAGTTAGGTTCAAACATAATCCTTAAGCCTTGTCAACATCATCCTCATGATTGAAGGCCAAACAAGTGGTCCTTTTTCAACAGATGCAAGTATCATTCTTCCATGTGGTCTATTCATCATATAAAGTTCCATTCTGCTTTTCCATGAATCATACAAGTGGTATTTCAAGCATCAGTGTTTGTTTGTGCTCCTCCAGAGAAAGAAGATATTTAACAGCAAAGAGACCGTCATTGTGATAATCAAAAAGATTACAAATTGATCGGATCGGTGGTAGAAAGAAATTGTGTTTGGTTATGTGATTGTTGAGTCTTGAAATGAAACTACACGGGATTTTACAATTCTTGACAAAACCGGGAAGACAAGTGTTTGTTTCACGGGATTTTACAAGTCAAATTTTCCTTTAGAAACTCTTGGAGTTATATCTAGTGGAAGTACCCCATGGTTTGCCGATTATGCAAATTTCCATACGGGGAATTTTATCGTTAAAGGGATGTCGTCCCAACAAAAGAAGAAGTTTTCAAGGACGTTAAACATTACTTTTGGGATGACCCCTATCTTCTTTGGATTTGTGCGGATCAAATCATTCGACGGTGTGTGCATGGCCAAGAAGCTTTTGAAATCCTCAAAGCTTGTCATGAAGGACCCACCGGGGGCCATCATAGTGCTAATCTCACCGCAAAGAAAGTATTTGATGCCGGGTTCTTTTGGCTGACCATATATCGAGAAGCCCATACGATGATCAAATCTTGTGATACGTGTCAACGATAAGGAAAAATTTCACAAAGAGATGAAATGCCTCAAAATGCTATTCAAGTTTGTGAAATCTTTGATGTATGGGGTATCAATTTTATGGGTCTATTCCCGTCTTCACAAGGGAATAAATACATCCTCGTAGCCGTTGACTATCTTTCAAAGTAGGTAGAAGTGAAGACGCTCCCCACAAATGATGCTCGAGTTGTAGTTAAGTTTTTAAAATCCCTTTTCGCCCGATTCGGAACACCTAGAGCTATTATAAGCGATCGTGAGACCTATTTTTGTAATGAACAATTTGTTAAAGTAATGTCTAAGTATAGGGTCACTCATCGTCTTGCTACCACTTATCACCCTCAAACGAGTGGATAAGTGAAGGTTTCCAATCGAGGCTTGAAACGTATTCTTGAGAGGACGGTTAGAGAAAACTGTGCCTCATGGTCCGATAGGCTAGATGACGCATTATGGGCATTCTGTATCGCTTACAAAACACCGATTGGTTGTACGCCTTACAAGCTCGTGTATGAAAAGTCATGTCATTTTCCTATCGAGTTAGAGCATAAAGCATATTGGGCTTTAAAACATGTTAATTTTGATCTTAAAACCGCGGGTGATCACCGGAAGCTTCAACTTAATGAACTTAATGAGCTTCGTGATCAAGCTTACGAGAATTCTTTGATATATAAAGAGAGGACGAAGAAGCTTCACGACTCTAAGATCAAAAACCGCATTTTCGATGTTGGTGATCGTGTTTTACTCTTCAACTCTCGTCTAAAGATATTCTCGGGAAAGCTTAAAACCCGTTGGTTGGGACCTTTCACCATCACCCAAGTTTTTGCATATGGAACTGATTCGTCAATAGTACATATATAATGATATAGGAAAATACTCAAACAATTACCTTTAGCCAAGGATTGGTTAAGAATTCTCAAATTAAAATATATATTTAATCGGAAGTTTGATTTCCCGGGTCGTTATGTCCCAACGAGGTGTGCAATTGCAAATCGAATGACGGATTGGATGATTGATGTTTTGTATATGACAAGGTTATGATTGTTTTTATTTCTAAAGTTAAATTGCATAAACGATTAAATTAAAACTAAAAACGAAAGGCTTATATGACTTAATAACCTAAAAACGGGTTTCGAAAAAACGAGGGTCAAAAACCTAAATTACACAATTTAAACCCTAGAATGAATTTTTCACTTAAAATGGGTTCTAAATGACAAAAAAAGAAGTTAAAAAAGAAACTAGATCGAAAACGGAGTTAGTTAAGACAAAAACGAGTTCATAACAAAAAACGGGAATAGAATCACGTTTCTTTTTTTTTTCTATTTAGAATTGAACTCTTTTGAAAAAATACCTACGATAAACACTTTTATTTTTCCTAGATACTATACGACAAATAGAAAATTTAAAAAATAAAGATTTATATTTTTTCTTCTAATTTTTTTTTTATTTTTTATGAATAAAAACTGAAATAAAGAATTAAATGATAAAAAATAGCTAAACAGTTATATAAATCTAGAAAAATTATTAATAAATTTACTTGGAAGTGTTATGAGATTTAAAGAAAAAATGCTAAACTTGAAAAGCAGCTTATAAATAAGCAGATAATAAAGCAACTAAGAACTGGTATGCAAAAGGGAAACTGCATATAAAAGATTTTAATGATGCAAAGACTTAACCTAGAAAAGACACAAGGGGCGAGTGGTTTGTGTGTGTTGAGTGTGGAGACTAGTGTAAGGGGAGGTCATGTTCGAAACCCATGCCTGCCCTTTTTGTAAACTTATTTTTTTTACCCTCTTTTTTTACACAAACTGAAAGAGCACTTAAAAATAAGACTTTTTAAAACTAACAATTATTTTTGAAATCTAACAATAAGTTGGGAAATAAGCACTTTAAAACAGACAGAACACTAAATTATTACTAAGTGCTAAATGGGCTAAACTACTTAGGGCTTAAAGAACTAATAAGCAAAATAAAAAGTAAAAATAAGCAAATGCAGATAACAAGCAACATCCAATAAACAAAAGGAAGGAAAATAGGCAAACCAATAAGCCAGGAATAAGCTCCATTAAGCTGGCAGAATGGCTATACTACAAAAGGCTTAAATCTTAAACTGTCCTAGCTTTTTAATGACTAATAAGTATGATGTGAAAGCAAATGAGCAAAATCAGATAATACACTATATCTAATAAGCATATAAGAGCTTAAATAAGCCAAGTAAACTAGCTGAAAATCAATGGAAAAAAGAAATAAGCACTTAGGGGAAACCTATAGGTCAAACAGCCTCTAAGGCACCTTTAGGCTTATTTTTAAACTACTATAAGGACTCTTATAGCTTAAGGGGCTTATACTAGCTTAATTACTAGCTTCTAAACTACAATAAGCATCAAAGACAATAAGGGTTGAAATAAAACTTAACTAAGAAAAAGCAAAGAAATGGCAAAAACATCAGCAGTGCTGAGATTGGATTTCTAAAATAAGAAAAAAAAAGCATATTCGCTTAGGAATTTAACTAGCAAAAGGGTTTGAAAACTATGATAAGCTTTAAACAGAATGGATTGGTTACCCTACAAGGACTTAATTACTAAAAATCATAGCTTAAACTCAAGGGGAGCATATGGAAAACTAGGTGCTGAATTAAGGGCTATTTGAAACTAAAATCTAAAGAACTGGAATGCAAAATTCCAATGAACACTTAAATGTTACTAACCTATTGCATTTGGGTACTAAAAGGGAGAGTAACAAGATCATAAAAAATACTTTTTAACAATCATCATAGACCAAAACCATTTGATAAGCAGTGAAAAACTCAGATTTATTACTACTATTTGGAAAAATGATTAAAATTTACTATTAAACTTAAAAAACTTTGAAAACAGATAAAAAACACTTACAATTAAGGATGTTCAAAAGTTGGCTTTTTTTATTTTCTTTATTATGGACCCAAAGTGGTTTTTTATTACCAATTTGACCATTAGGGCCCTTGTGTCAAACACCTTTAAAGATGAAAAACCGATTTACTAAGTGTTTTTACATCAGAGACGAAAAGCATAATGCATTGTTAAGCAATAAGAACCACAAATAAGCACTCAGAACTATGGCCCATTAAGCACTAAGCTGTTTAAGGGCTTTTAGACAGTTTTATCATAAATTTCCGACCAAATAACTTGGCACAAATTTCAAGCAAGTATAATAAGCATTACACAACATAAATAAGCAGTAAAAAGTATAAATAAGCAGACAAGAGAATGAATAGTAACTTTTGTTTTTAACAAAGGAAATTTAAAAGAAACCTTGAATTTTTATTAAACTTTGGGAAAGATTACAACTGATGATATGATTAAAACATTACAAACATAATTAAATTGAGAATTTCATAAGCTTAAAAAAAACATAATTTAAAACTAAAAACTAGATGATTTCTTCAATGTGTGCTTCTTTTCTTTTATAGCTTCCAAGGTTGTGTTTGTTGTGCTTTCTTTGTGAGAGAAATCCAAGCTCGATCCTCACCCTTCATTCTTCTTGCTCCCTAATCCAAGCAATCTTAACCTTTTGTTTTTGTGCTCAACATGGGACTGCCAATGTGGAAATAGGGGGGGGGGTTAGTGGAGAGGGGTTAAGGGTTTAATCCCCTGTGTTATTGAGGTTGCAGGGTAAAAGGATGGAGAGGGAGACCCGTGACTAAGTATGGGGGTTTGGACTTTGGCGGGAAAGGGTTAGGGTTCCTGGGTTTGATTTTGGGGCAGGGTATGGGTTTGGTGAAAGGGCAATAAAGGTCCCTCATCTTATATGGTTTAGTTTCAACATGAGTCTTTGTGGTGATTAAGGTTAAGGGTTGTGGCAAATTCAGCCCCCCCCCATTGTGTTATAAGTGTTTGCAGTACACGTCCCTAGGGACTAACGGACACAGTTAAGTGTTTGGGCCTGGTTTGGTATTTGGGCCGGGGTTAATTAAAATAAAGGGAAATGGGCTTGATAAGCATTTTGGGCTTTTTGTATTATCAAAGGCTTAGTAAAAATGGGTAGTGGGCTGATCCGGGCCCACTAGGTGGGTACGGGTGGGCCCACTTTGATATTTTTGGTTTTTCGGGTTCGGTTTTCGATGCTCTTTCCAACGCCATATCCCGGGGTTGACTTTGACTTCGTTTTGTCTTCATTAAATGCGCAAACTTTGTCGAGTCGATCCGGTAATTTCCGTTTGAGCTTCGTTTTCAATCCTTTTGTACCCTTGGCCTCAGTTTTTCGCGCTCTTTCCAAATCCATGTTCGGTTTTGTCCGGTTTGGCTTCGATTTTTGTCTTTTAGTGAATATCCGGTACCTGCACAGTACAAACACAAAAACAAGCATATTTATGGCAATTTATGTGCGTTTTTGGTTGTTTAGGGTCGATTTTGAAGGTAAAAGGTATGTGTAATTACACACATACCAAAATCCCCCATACTAAGATATTGCCGTGTCCTCACGCAATGTTATGAAGTAAACACTTAAGAAAACCAAGAATCTCAATCCCCCTCGATTAATAACCTCGAAAAGTAGCTAAGTGTTCGTCAAGGGGAACTAAAGAATCAATAGCTTCGACAAGTCCCGTTTTCACCATTTTTATATTTACACTAACTATCCCTAATATTTTTGTATTTTTCCTTTTTCTCAACTAACATGTTTGACTTCCTTTATTTTATCAACACTGGGATCATAGAATGAGAAGCGCCCATAGAATAATCTATGGATGTCCTTATTTCGATCCGAAAATACCCCAAAAAGGATAAATTCCTCGTTCTCGACTTTTCACTCGCTCTAAACCAAGCTTAAAACGAAATCATAGTTAAATATCTGTTAAGATGCTAACACTACTCATATTTTCAAATTGTGAACTTTTCACTCCCGACAATTATTATATATTAGGTGAATGTGCCATTTTGAATTTCAACCATGGATCAACGTTTTGCAAAATTCTATGCTTCACGTTCCACCCGAGAATAATGAGTTTGAAGGTGGGATCATCCCATGTAGCGACTTTGAAGGTCTACGTAAACCATGATCCGGTGGTCTTGGTGAGTGAAACCACATGAAAGCCATTTTAGTGAGAGAGAGTAGAGATATGGAAGATGGACTTGTGATATTAGGTGGAAAATGGATGAAGGATACAAATGACTTGACAAATGCCAAAATGACTCAACCCCTCTCTTTTTTTTATGGAGCCATAGAGGGTTTTTATAGCCCCACGCCTCTAAACTATACATAGTTGCCTAATTTAGTCCTCACGTATGTACTATGATAAAAAATATGGTAAATTCTGTAATGTCGGTCAAGTAAAGTGAATCCCAACAATATACCCCCGGGACCAATTTTACAGATATTACTTACAATAATTTCCTAATAAGTACATTAATGATTAAGAAACAAGAAACTTCCATGAAGCTTCATTGCTGATTTACGTCTTCTGTGGTGTTTGACTTCAAGTCTGCACTCCAACTTGGAAATCAGCTTGTGTACTTTGTAGGAGAAATACTGTATAGGCATCGGACTAAGTAACCCATAACTTCTGGTTAAGGAGAAGCTTCCTGAATTAGCTTCCCCTAATCGTGCCACATATTTTGATTTGAAGCTTTAAAAGATTCCCCCAAACTAGCACAATCCTCTCTGAGTAGTTTCAAGCTTACTTTCAAGCTTAGAATTATTAAGTGCACAGGGGGAACTGGTAGGATACCTCACTCAAAATATTCACATGCTCCTTTAAGAATAAGCTTAGTGATTGATCGTTTGGGGTAGCAATTATCTGGGTCATCAATGTTTCTTATCACGCTTGAATAGTTCTTCTCACACCGCTTCCCAGGAAAAGTCAAAATATGCATACATATGTTCTCAAGGTATCACTTCCCCCATTGTCTGAAGATATGCACCAAATAGCCATAGTTTAAAGCGCTGAATATTCTCTGTGGTTAGTACATTTGTCTTCCCGGCTTGGCCTAACTTAAAAAAAATGCAAGAAGATGCTCATGTCAAGCTTTTAAGAATCAGAAAGGATAGGCTCAGGGGTGAATCTTCTCCTTCGACAAAGGCTCAAGGGTGATCTTCTCCTTCCCCTTGTGTTTCGATTGTCGAAATCAAGCAACAACTTGGTACGAGCATTTACTAGAGTACTTGTGTGTGGAATAAATTAGCTCGATTAACCCGTGGAGATATCGATTGCTGATCAAATCTTTACTCATCACCTTTCTCTGGCTATCATTTAACCAACCGTCTTGTAGGCTTTTTGAAGTAACCACTGATGAAGTAAACCAGATATACCAAACTTGAAACTGAAGTAGAATTTCCGTTCTTGTGACTTAAGCTTGCACTAATGTTGGAAGAACGGTGTAGAGAATTTGTGCTCCAAGCAAATCTCTTAAGTACTCAATACTCCACCCAAAGTATGAGACTTTCATCACCTCTTGCGATCATCCACAACGTCTTAGCGTGTGACACTGAGTACTACAACGTAACTCCTTTAAGTGATAGTTAACCAGGTCATCAACCATCCACCCCTTGACTGCTGGAAACTAGATAAACCAAGTCTTCAAATTAAATTAAGTTCGAACAAGTTATCATTGAAATCATGCATCCAACCAACCCCGACTTCAAGATAAAACAAGTACACGCCTTCGTAAAATGCCACTTCAATCTCAAATAAGTGATACTCGATCAACTCCGTAGTCACAAAAAAAAATTAATTCCAAATCTAGCCTTTAAGTTTCATGATTCTTTATCCAAATTGATCTCGGTCTCGTCACAAATCTTGTCACTTTGTCATTTTTCACCTTGAATGCAACCGATAAGCATTTAATCTCAAACATATCCATTAACAACTAAATATGGCATAAAATCATCCCAAGTGAATCATTTAGCCAAATTTAGTTTTAATACGGAAAATTTAATCACTCAAACTGTTGTACCAGGGTCCATTACAAACTCAGCCCATTCGTTCGATAACCAATTATCAAATAGAATGGGCCTAGCTGTTTTAACCACATAAATAAATTGTCCACATCATAAGAGCCCAACACTCCTTTGCTGCCAAATCCATATGTCTTGGTACATGTAGCTTGTTGATAAACTTTGGCCCACTCCAAATTATGTATAACCCGATCCATATGTGGTATATAAAACCACAAATCCCTAATACACCTCATATTAACATCACCCTAATCAACCAATCGCCTCCACTTTTCTTTTCATCCTTACCCTCCCAAACAAACTCTTACTCCTTCAACCCTGACATCAATCATCAATCATCAAGTATCTCATTCATTTATTTCTGCCAAGACTTGAGCACAAAACCACAAGACCGACAGCTTCAAGATCTCTTATAAAGAGGTCTCGGGTAGGTTTATTTGGTTTTGTTTGTGTCATGTAATCGAAACAAAGATAATGTTATAACCCAAGTGTTATAAGAATTATCTTTAAATTCGAATATTAAAGATGGGTTTAAGCTCATCACAGATCTATGATGAGTCCGTGTTAAATCTTTAAAAAGATTTAGGTCAATTGAACCTAACACGAATCTGAGATCAATGGTTCATTTAATTTCGAGTCTTGTTGAGAATTGGAGGTGGAGTTGATTGTATGGTAACGATGGGATTAAGATTAGATCTTGGATTTGATTGAGATTGTGACGAAGGGATATAGATTTATGGATTTGTTGGATGATGTTGATGGCTGTTGTTGATGTCGTTTATTGTGGTATATAGTCTAATCGAGTCAGTCCTCTTCTATTTCTTTCTAACTCAGTGAGTTGACCCGAGTCAACTCGGTAAATACCGAGTTGACTCGGTTTGGGTTTTGTTCGACTCTAAACTGGTTCGGGTCTCGAAGAGTACACTCGTTCGGTCCACCTTGTTAATAGCTCGTTCGGTCCACATTGATGTAACCCGTTCGATCCTTTAATGGTGGCCGCTCGTTCGGTTCGAATTGTTTAAGACTCGTTCGGTCCACAAAGTATGTTGCTCGTTCGATCCTTGAAGAAAATCACTCGTTCGATCCTTTAAGGTTTCTACTCGTTCGGTCCCTCTTGGTTTCGACTCGTTCGATCCACAAAGTGTGAAGCTCGTTCGGTCCTCAAACAAGTTACTCGTTCGGGTGTGCTCGTTCGATCCTTCTTGGCTTGTACTGGTTCGATTCTTGAGTTTTGAACTCGTTCGATTGAACTTTAAGAATAGGCTCCAACAAGTTGTGACAACCGGTTCAAAAACCAATACAAGATAAGCTGTTATAACCACAAACAGAATCTGAACCTTTTGTTTATTTTAAACCCATGACTTTTTGAGACAAGTGAACACAACAAAGATAAATAATGACAAAAAAATGACAAAAAAAATGTGACTAGACCAAACGAACCATAAAGATAAATCCGACCCAAGAGTATGTTGCCATGGCTCTTGATACCAATTGAAGGTCTACGTAAACCATGATCCGGTGGTCTTGGTGAGTGAAACCACATGAAAGCCATTTTAGTGAGAGAGAGTAGAGATATGGAAGATGGACTTGTGATATTAGATGGAAAATGGATGAAGGATACAAATGACTTGACAAATGCCAAATGACTCAACCCCTCTATGGAAGCCATAGAGGGGTATTTATAGCCCATACGCCTCTAAACTATACATAGTTGCCTAAACTAGTCCCTCCCCGCCCGCTATGAGACTATGATAAACAATGTTAATATTCCTTAACCTACTCTCGTTCCACTTACAACGTGCTTCCACCACCACAATACACCCTTTTTGTGCCACTCGTAACTTTCAACAACCCACTATATCTTCATCCTCACATAATCCCAATCATGTCTCCCTTCAAAAACCTCCCACAACCTTCGAAACTCTTACAGTGCCACACTGTATCCCACTTAGACTCATCCTAATAACTCGTGCACACCTCCACCCCACCCACGTTACTGACACTCATAGATAATCTCCACCCACACCTCCCTGTCAGTTACACATCCCATCGCCATGACTACTTTTTACATACACAATCACTCCACAACAAATCCACATACATTGCACACTCCCCCTCCACTCCCATTGCAACTATCAAATACTAGAACCACTATACTAACATCAACCCCTAATTCATGTCACTCCACTCTTGTTATCCCCTGTCTACATTTAACACCCATCTGTCAAGACCAACCCCACCATGTGTGTAGACCTGTGTGTGACCCTCCACATATAGATCTCCAGACAACAACTTACTCCAACTACAACCCATCCTGAACACCACCCATACACATCCATGTCACTCACATTCCCCTACTAATACACGTGCCACCTAGATTAAGATACACACCATCCTTGCTGCCCTTTCCCTCAGTCTCAGACACCAATCTACTAACAATACTATATATATCCTCCAGTCCCAAAAAGATACGTGATCTCCCCACCCCCTCCCCCCTCCACCATACACGCGTTCTTATATTCGCCCTATCATCGTGTCCGCACCAGTTGAATAATATCATCCTCAACGTCACAATATATGCTCGCCCTAATTCGATAATAGATGCAACACTACTGAATTTTATTACTCTATGCTACACCAGCTCTGACTTGCGCTCATAGATCATCACCTCGTGTACCTGTAGGCCAAAATCTGATGAGACTCCCAGAGCAGTCTATCTTAAGTTCATGTAATCTACACAAATCAGAGAACTACTTGATAGGGATCCCCTCCGCATTTACTTTCTACTTTACGTCTGATACTAAGAGTCCCTGATAGCCATCTTGATATAAGCTCAAGATAATAACTAGAACAGACTGATGCAGTAAGGAACAGCTCGGAAAGGACGCAGTATCGAGCAAGGAAGAGAGAGAGTTGTGAGAGGCATGATTAAACTTCTGATACTCGATTCCAATACGAATTTCTAGCAAGCAAGATGACTCTACCGTCTTCTCAGAAAAATCGTCGACACGACCGAATTGACAGCTTTATGTAAGGAACGACTCCTACACTCATCAGAACTTTAACCGAAATTAAAGTCTCAGACTTACCATATCTTGAACTCTCAATGTATGAAAACCAGCTCAGCTCTAGTCTGCATACGTCAGATCGCTAGCAGCATCTCGAAGTCATTGTGCTGATGCAGTGTTGACCGAAACCCGTCATCCTCCTCATTCCTCCGAGCAGGGCTTCAATAATCAATCTGTATTCATATCAGATAAGGAGGCAATCAGAGATCCACAACAAGAGGAACGTTAGCGCAGATCCTATCGTGATGTAGGCACTACTCGATGACATAAGTCTGGGCTCTAGTAAGTTATACGCCGTACCTCCAGCGTGTAGTGCTAGTGAGCCTATTCTGTGTGAGCCGTGTCTGTGCTGTCTATCAATCTAGACATCCACTAATCGTGTGAGAAGTCATGATGGGGGTGAGATTTGTCTATTTGTATGATGTCCGTAATTATTACAGACTTTTCTTCATATTACGAACTCCCACAAAAAGTGTCTACCCCCTTCACGAAGTACCCTCTTGAGTCTTTGTACTCACTTCCAGTTATTTCACGGTCTCACTCTCCCGCTCCCTCCGGCATCGCGAGTGTCCCATTACCCCCCCATGCATTTCTCTCGCCGCGATCTTCCGGCCGATTTTGTGCCTTTGGTCACATAAGTCCTTTATAGTCCCTTTGCTTCTTGCGACTCTTTATGTCTTTGTTGAACCAAACATGCTCCATACCTTTTGCATTATCTTTAAAAGCCTTTAAATCGGAAGTTAGCAGAAGTCTTTGTTCTTTTAATCTTGAGCTTTCTAGATAGTATGACTTCGTGATTGAGCATTTGAATGGTGATTGAGGTTGCCTGTTACCACCGTTTGACTTGCAGTGTCTTACGGTTAGTGATAAACGAGAAAGAAAATTGATTTTGAAAATCAATCAACGTCTCACTCGTTAATTTAAAGTGGCTTTTTGTTAAACTCGAGTGTGTCATGTTTTTTTATCAAAATTCCATTTCAACCGTCAATTCATTTACCTGGAACCAATTCGATATCCAGGTCTGTCACAAGGTTTTGATTCATATAGAATCTCGAAAGTTCAATCCTACCGCAGTGACTGTTTGTTTGATGATGACACCAGATGGATTTCCATTAGTCATTGTGAATTACTAAAGTAGTATCAACTCTGAATTTTCCTGGCCAATATCACAATGATATTGCGTTTAGGACTCTTGATAACAGCTTGTGAACAATGACTTGATGGTTCAACAAGTGTTTGAAATGGAATGTGTCCCTTAACGAGATTTTGATTGATTCTTGGGCTTCTAGAACTCGATTAGTGCATTTTGGTTTTAGTACTTTTCGAAAAAGGGGGCTTGGAACAATTTGGCCACCTATTCAATATCAACGATTCTCGGAATTGAGATGTTCAATAGATAAACGTGTGTATCTCGTTTAACAATGATGTCAAGTTTTTTCTTTTGAGAGAAACCGAATGGCTTGGAAGGGTTGTGCATTTGCATCACTGGGTCCATGATGTCGTTTTCATACCAGCAATTCATCTTGTGATTCTGATTGATTATGTATTGACCCGGTTTTCTGCCTTAACGTTTGTGTGGAGGGCTTCTTTCTTTAGACCTTTATCCATACATTCTTTTTTTATTCTTCAACGCCTTCATGCTTACCAGGACTCATTACTAACTCTTGTTGTGATGTTCCGTGTTAGGCTCAATCTTAGTCGGCATTATTCCATATTCATTCATTCAAATCATACCTAAGGAATGCTATTTCCTTTAACTTTGGATTACCTTGGGTAGATCCTCCGGTTCTGGTTGGATATAGGATTGATTCCTAAACCTAACCACCTTATGACTCAGAATCGTCGTGAATTTAAGATGTTTGTTGGGTATAAGATCGATATCATAAAAACCTTTATTACTTGTTCAGCATTTGAGTCGATTAGATCATACTTTAAATACATTTTCTCCCTAATTATTAAAATAATAAAACACTTGGTTTTTGAATTACCTTGTGATTAAAATATGTCTTGGAAAATTCTGTGGGAGAAAATTATTTACCAGCATGAATGGTTTGGAACATTTTTGATAATGTTTTGAAATACATAAGAAGGGTCGTTGTTGATGTATCCTAAGAACATTAAAAACTTTTGTTTTCAACAAAAAACACTCCCCCTCAAAAATAGGGACCATTTGAAGAAATTGTTCGTCTTTTAAAAAACATGTGAGGGATGGGAATGTGTTGAACCACACAATTTTGAAGATATGACCATTGTATTAAGATAATTCTTGAAAATATTGTGTTCAACTTTTTGAAAAACTAAATGTTAGAGATCTCTCCTTCTAACGGTAGGGTTAAGCGCACTGAAACGTACACTATTCCTTTTTCATTGAGCAAAAAACATTGAATGTCTTGTTAAAGAATAAGTCAAGACGAGAAACGTTAATTTTCTCGTGTGAGGTTAAGATATAAACTTTCCCTTTATTTGAAGACGGGTTATGTCTGACATTTGCACATAAGCCATTTAGGAAAATTAGAAATGAATGTTTTGAAATATTTGAAAAACTCTCGCTCGAACTTCATTTACACACCAGTCTTTTGTCAATGTTAATCGATATTTCTAAGCACGTAAATGTTATCGATTTCAAGAGACATGTCGAGAAGAATCTTTTTGAAATTTTTTGATTTTTTGATTTTGTATTTATTTACCTGTTGTCCTTTTAGCATTGCTTTATGATTGGGAATAGTAATTCCAACTTTTGTCGTGATTGTATGTCTGTATGACTGATTATGGAAAAAAATTTTGGAAACAGCTCTTGAACTTAATTGTTCATTGCTGTGGTCTTTGAATTCCGAGTTTCTGAACGGTTATGATCAGAAGTATTTGTTGAAGACGACCGGCTTGTATAACGCTGACGTTTGACTAGCTGACATCATTTTATCGTTGTGGAAAGGGTGGCATGAAGTGTTATTTTCAGCAGACGCCATTATCGTTGATGACCGAGGCTTGAACTGTTGTGTTCAAACGTCATTTGAACATTGAGGAACGGGGCCTGAAGTGTTATTTTCAGCAGACGCCATTATCGTTGACGACCGAGGCTTGAACTGTTGTGTTCAAACGTCATCTAAACATTGATGATCGAGGCTTGAACTGCTGTTGTTCAAACGTCTTTTTTTTGTGATCATCAGATCAAAATTCCTTGAAGCCCTGTTTTCTGAGATATCTTTCTTTTTCGCAACCAAACTCTGAGTCCTTCCTTGTAGGATTAGTTCGATCTTGTACCTGTACTAAGGATGTACTTGCAACTGTCATTAAGAGCTTGCTTTCGCTTTCACTTTGGTTAGGGATATCTGAATTTGTACCTTTTTGAGGGTTCATTCTCACCTTTGTTGTGATAGTGGCGATATGTCTTTCATGTGGAACCCATCTAAGACAAACAAGTCTTGAGAATTCTTACCCAGTTGGTTGCCACTAAGACAAGATTAGGACTTGTTGTTTTCATCTATGCTTAGTGTAGTATCTTTTTGATGAAAACCTATGTAACGTTCTGGATCGGACTTGTTGGTTTCGTCTGAAACCTTATTTGGCTTCTACGGGTTTGTTTCTGTTTGTTGTCTTATTGGATTGGAACCTTAGCACGTAAATTGGTCTTCTTTAGGAATTTTATTACACAAGAATATTGATTGGCATTAAGACACATTTCTGACATGTGCGAGCAAACAAAATGTTTGGTGTCAGAATAATTTCTAGGGGATCCTAGGAGTTTTCATCGTGTCTTTTTCTTAGTTCCTCTAGGTAGTGATTATGAACTATGTGTCGTTTGAGCTATACCTAGATGAGCTTTGTGCAATCTTGTGATGAGGGTTTGCATGTGGGCAGATTCTTCTTACTCTTTGGCACATGTTGGGTTGTGATGGTTTTGGACAAGTCGTTGTTCACATCAACTTGGGAGGCAAGAACCGAGTGTTTGAAAATTTATAGGTCTTTCAGAATTAAAACGCAGTCGGTTGTTCTAACAAACGGCATTGGTTTTGAGTGGTTGTCAAACTGGGTTTTTACCAAGGTCTGATGGATTTTGCAAACTTAGTATGCTTTCTATGTCTGTTAAGTTTCCTTAACTCATTTTTTATCTGACTATTTCCTGTTAATTTCCTTAACTCATTTTTTAATGCTGCAACTGCAAACCCTTTTTCCTGAATTTGAGCTTTGAATTTATCATTAGTTGCAATCAAAGAAGTTGTGTGTTCTATGTTCTTAGCTCTCGTTGTCTTGATAGAATCAAACATTTCTTTGTAATGCCTTTTCAAAGTCTCATTTTCCTTGAGTAACTTAGCCACTTTATGTTCCAATTCGATGTTTATTGTTTCAATTACATCGATGTCATTTTTAACTTTGGCTTCATTACTTTTCTCTTTTAAAAATTGACTCTGTTGCCCTGATTTTAAAACATTGTTTTGCATTTGTAGTTCAAGATTAATACAATGTGCTTCGAGTTTTGCAAAATCTTTTTGACACTGGGCAACAGTCTTTTTGAGACAAACATTTTCAGACTCGAGTGATTGATTTGAGAGTTCAGTTGTCTTGTCATCAGTTAATTTAGCAGGTAAAGGACGTATGTCATGACATTGTTCATCATTCTGGTCAACCTCTCCTTCATTATTGAATTCAGGTTGCTCAGTATGCTGTTGTCCTATAGCAGATACATTATCATCAGCAGTCATTTGTACCTCAGCCATTGGCTCTTCATTATATATGGGTCTGATATCTGCATCATCAACATGTGCATCATTCCCTGATCTGCTGCTTGTATCCTGCTCTTTTGATTCTGTCCCATTGCTTTCAATGATAACTGAACTAGCATCCAATGCATCCAATGCATTACTCGTATCAGTCTTTTCCTCTGTTGTCTGGATTTGTCTTTCATTCACCCTGCTTTCATACTCCATTTTATGTTGTGCTCTTTCACCAATCGACTTCTTAACAGATTCCATGTGTTGGATCAGTGTGTCACGGAATTCTGGAATATCGAGTCGAGTGTATTGTAGGAATTTGTTGCGTGTCATGTCAACATATTCATCATCCAAATAAAACCGTGACTTGATGAACATCTGAAACTGTGTCTGGAGTACTTTAAAAGCAGACATGGATCCAATCTCTTGAAATTCTTCGTTGTCAAGTTGCTTTTGTAGTTGATCCATGTACAGGAACATTGTGCCCGTGAAAGTCTCTAGATCTTGACCAAAGAGTGTTGCAAATGCGCGTTTGAATCCATCCTCTTTCACTTCCTTTTAAATTCGTTGTTAAAAGACCTTAAGTGTGAATGAATCTTGAAAAGATACAAGCAACTTTCTTTGATTTGTCTTGAATTACTTGCATTTGTTGTTTTCTGAATCTGCAGCAGAAGATAAGGTATCTTTCTTCCATTTTATCGTGATTATGAAGTGTAAAAGATTTGTTTTGATCTTAGTAGGTAAAGTGATTGTTTAGTGTTGTGGAAAACTATTTACGGGATTTTACAAGTCCTTGACTAAACGAAAAATATAGATATTTCGCGGGATTTACTAAATCAAGAAAACCGTAAAAAAGAATTATTGTTTGGTGAAATCGTTGTTGTTGTTGAATAACTTGAACTTTTGTAAACGATTTGAGCTTAAACCGACGAACGGTGAAATTTCTTACAATGAAAGGGCTAAAATTGAAAATTTTGAAAACTAAAGTGTAAAACTAAAAAAATAACAAAAATTAGAAGTTTAAAAGTGAAAAGATTTGAAAGTAAAAGGTTAGATTTAATCTTGCTTTTAAAAACAAAGGGTTAATAGAAAATAAGTAAAATCTAAATATTAAATATGAATATTGTTTAGAAGTTGAGGGGCTTAAAGTGTAAAATTCGAATTATAATTAATAAAGAACACGTTTTCCCTCCTGATACATCATCTCTTTCATTTTAAAATTAGAACATAACGTTTGTAACTTTGATCTCGCGGAGTGATACGTTTATCGTCAGTAAAAAATAAATATACCACGTTGATCGAAACGATGTCACGAACACGATGATATAATTCTTAAGTCCCGTCGTTTAACGTCACTCGAAACCGAAAAACCGAAAATTAGTTAAAACGTGTAAGTTTTGTTCTCGTGGTTGATGTAGTTCGGTACAAGCTAGAAAAAAAAACTCGTTCGGTCCAAGTCGAGTTCCACTCGTTCGGTCCTTGATGTACCACTCGATCGGCTCAACTCAAAAAAATTACTCGTTCGGTTGAGACAACAAAAAACTCGTTCGGTGATGTTTGAGATGTTACTCGTTCGGTTCTAGTCGTTGAAAGAGCACTCCAAAAAAACTTGCAATAAGCTTAAATAAGCTGGTATATAGCAAAGTCACGACCCAAATGAGAAACACAAATAAGCCGTAAACAGAAGAAGAAGAAAGACACTAATTGTGAACCATAAAAGAAACCAACCAAGTTTTTGTTTCCTTAAAACAAACAATTTGTTTTATTGTTTATTAGTTCCACAGTAATAGCAAAGAAAAAAAAGATGTTTTTTTTTGCAAACTAAAAAACGCACCCTTATAACAGTTGAATACTGTTAGATGCAAAAAAACATGTGTTGGCCCAACTTTTTACTTTTTAACAACCCAAAGTCAACATAGTGAAACAATGATTTTTGATAAACGAAAAAAATATGACGAAATAAAACAAAAAAAATTACCGAATAATAAGCTTAAAAAAATTACCACAAACAAATCACTAAACCCACCCGAGGCGACTGATACCAATTGTAGGTTCCCGATTAATACTTCACTTCATAAATCACAACACGGATCGAACTAGAAACTAGAAAGAAGAAAAGAGATAAAGATTTAGAGAGTGAGAGAGGAGAGAGAGATGAGAGAAAAAAAAGATATATTGAAAATGAAAACTAGATATTTTCTAAAAAGAAAATATCTATATATATGAGATATTTTCTGAAAAGAAAATATCTAAATATATATATACCCCTACACATTTAATGTGACGCGCGAGATATTTAACTAGGACCCGGGCTCGGGTTTTGCTTGGGATTAAACCCAAAACATATACAATATTAGATTATCTATCGAGCCCGATTCCCGATATTATCTTATTACAACGTTAACTAATTAGAGACCGAAGCTCCATCGTAGAGTGACCGAACTTCCTTGTTCGACTCAATAAATTGAGGCTAACAATTACTTTGAGCATTTTGGATGAAACATTCAAGATGCCAATCCTACTTTGATGTGCCTAAATTTTATAACAATATTTGTCAAAACACATTAACTAACTTGCTTAGGTATTATTTTTAATTAAGAACTTGATTAGCATATGAAAAGAAAAAGGTATATGCCTATGTGAGGTGCATGAGACCTAGCATAAGCCCAATTGTGCGATAACATAAGAACGTCAATCAAATAAGCAAATATGCCAAACAAGACACTTATGTTACATAAATAAAAAAATCAATGACAAGATGTAAAGAATATATAAAATAAGTTGTAACAAGTAGTCATATATCATATTACACATTTTACACATCACTTCTATTTATATTACTTACCTAAGCATTCCTGAAAATATATTTGTAATAAAACTAGGAGTTATCCCAAACACTCCTTTTAAAACCATATAAATATTCTTTAAGAACCTAAGTTGACAAACGAGTGAATGAAAGACATGATAAGGTAGATACATATATTTCAAATAAACAAGCTCAAATACAATTTGAAATAAGCAAACGATCAAGATATATAAGCAATGCAAAGAAAAATAACTAGTCATATAGCATACGAAAATACTTTTTTTCGCTTTGTGTTAAATATAACGATGTATAACAAGCTTGATTAGTTTCCAAAATACTTTAATTTCAAAAGAGGATGTATAAATGTTCAAATGATACCAACTAAAATTGCCCGACTCAAGAATTCGAGTTTCTATGTTAATACGCAACTTAATATTTTGGACACTCTGTAGTATTTTGAAAACTTGATTTACTTAAACATTTAATACCTCACCCATTTTATTAGAAAGTAGACTCAAATCCCTTCGAAATGGTAGGTGGCACGACTCGTATGGACTTACGGTTAATTTTTTTACGATCTTTCAAAGTTGACCAAATATTTGAAAAACCTTCTAAGGAACCGGGTCCGCCGGTACCATTTCAAAAAGGGTACCGACCTTTGTTAACAAAGGGTACCGTAGGTCTGATCGAATTTTTCAAAAACACATATTTAGACCCGAAGAAAAGGTTTAAAACTTGGTATGCTTTAGAGTAAACTTATATAACAAATTTTACTCATTAATCAAGCTTGTATAACAAATATATTCAATAACAAAACTTCTAAGTATAAAACAACGAAATACTTTTCATATTAAGTCCCGCTTTTCAAATAATTTGATACATGGATCGTACTCGGTTTTGAAAACCATTTATTTTGAAAACTAGAGCCACGTGATTCTGATACCAATTATGGAAAACGTAGAGAGAGGGGGTGAATACATTTCCGTTTAAAAACTTAAAACTTTTGTATCAAATACCCGATCAAGCTTGACTCAATATGAAAAATACTAATTATAATCGATGACTATATGGATAATTAGAAAGCATAAAATGAAACAAGTTCACAATACAATCATAAACATACCACAAATAATAATATAATTAACAAGCCACAGCACAAGCATAAGTATAATATAAAGAGAAGGCGGTATGTAAAAAAGAATGCAAACCGAACACGATGATTTATAGTGGTTTGGTCACGGAGCTACTCTCTACCCTACTCCACTCCCCGAGTACCCAACTAGAGAGTTAATTCACTAGATCAACAAGCTTCCTTCTTGGAGAAGAAAACCTTACACAACGTCGCTTACACTTTATCCAGTACAAAGCTAAATACCGGGTTCTTACACTCCGGGTAGAACCAACCCAAACCCGTTATGTTTTATGGCCCAACATAACAAACTTTGTGTTTTATGGCACAAACACATAAACCATCTAATACAATGTAATACAAGATAATGATACAAATATGAGTAAAAAGATGATCCAAGACAATGTGTCTCATGGATATGAATGACTAATCTAAATGAACTTCCATTAATCGGACGCCTTTAAATGGATGAATGATGATGATATATTCAATCTAGTAGATCTTCATATGTATATGCTTTGTGGTGGATAGAAATAGCAAGATCTCTAACGCTTGCTTTGGTGGATCATCTTGGAAGTATGCTTATAACAAAATAAATGTTAGAGCACTATGATCATATGCAAATGAGAGTGATTAATGTGTGTGTTCCTATAGATCTAAATGAGTATAAGAACTAGAGAGAATGTGTGTGTGAAAAGGACGAGAAAAAATGAGATTTTGCTTGCTATTTATAGGCAAAATTCTGCACTGTAGCACGGTTATTGCGGTACCTTCTCTCCAAGGGAATCGGCCAGTGTAAACACATGGAACCATCCTTTTACTATTCACCGGTTCTGATGGAACCTTTCCTAAAAGGTACCAGGCAGTGTAATGAAAGGGAACCGGCACACAGTTTTGAAAATCCAGATTTTGTATTATTTTATGATACTAAATCTTACATAATCTAAATGGATCTCCAAATATTTTGTCAAGATTTGGAAAGATACTTAAAGATATCTAAGTGATATCATGCATGAGGTAAGTAGCATTTTATATTTATTTACTTAAAAATAAAAGTGATGCATTTGTATAAAAATATGCAAAATGTGAAATGAGGTTTGATCATAATGCAACATAAAAAACATGTACGAACCTGTGTTGTAACATACGAGGACTCGAAACGTCAAAATGTTTTGATGAATGTTGAGACAAAATATGATTACGAGCAGCTTGTACATTTTACGTTATATATTACAAGTTACATGTTTGTCATCAACAAAACAAATAAGATTGTGTAGATTAAATATCGTAATATTTACACTAATAGATGGGATGATTTGTGAAGAAGCAGGCGAGTTCATAGCACCAACAAGAAGCTAAGGAAAAGCACACCTTCTTTGGCCAAATCTTCCAACCAAGAAGGGAAGGGAAATGAGAAGGGAAGTGAGAAAGTTGACTGCACAAATCATCCCAGCACAAACCTTCTTTGGCCAGATCCTTCTGCATGCACATACAACATATATACATGAACTACTTAGAATAGATATTTGGCATCCGTAAAATTGAAAAGTTTCTAATGTTTTCTAATATACCTGTAAAGCCTGTCCATTCTTTTCCAGCTCTGCAATGTACTAAAGATTTCAAACCCGCAAGCGTTGAGTAGATTGCCTGTATTGAATCATTATTAGGTAACCTTTATGATTCGGACACATCCAAGTCGTGGAGAATATATGCGCTCACTTTATTATTACCATTTTCAAAGTATTTAATAGTTGTTTTTCAATTTCTCAACTAAACTGCTTGGTCATGCATACAACCTCCTAGTAACAACTTGAGACACCTTAAAAATGTTTTTAAACTAAAGTCACGTATATATCGGAAACTATATTGCGTCTTTTTTGGACTAAAATTATTAATCAATAAAACAATATTAAGCTAAAAAAATCAATGAGTTTCTCCTAGTCTTTTCTTAAGATACCACCAAAAGTCTGCCTTTTATTCATCTGAATGCGTGTAACTGTAACACAGTTTTCAGTATCCTCTACATGTCCTTCCGTAATCAGCGAAAGCATGTCAATCATTCATTGTAATTATTCATGAAATGGCTATTATCTATCATCCAGTTAGCCTCATCCAAGACAAAGAATAACAATGAATGTAACTGCAACTCTGAAACGCAATAGTCAGATTGCTAAGAATGATCATGATCTTTTAAAAATTACAGATTTTTAGAAAAATACCAAATATGAAATTCATACTTTACACTTTTTACCCGTCCAAAATCAAAATCAGTGGAGTAAATATTATAATTCACCAAAGGATACATTTAATTAGGTGTTAACATAAATCAGTCAGGAGGTAATACTATTGTTACTTCTTATTTTAGAAAACACATCAAAATTAAAAACCCATATCGTAGCCCTTTGTATAGAAATCCTTTAGTCCAAATAGATAAAAATTACTTGAATGTCTAAACTAATTAGAAATACATAAAATGAACTCAAACTAAAAATCTAAATGTTCACCTCCTCATTGTTATCAATCTCTGCAATTCACTTGAAGCTGTGAAGTTGCAATAGCCACGCCTCAAATTTCACTACAACCAAATTAAAAACACTCAACTTTAACAAAAATACAGGAAACATGAGGTTAAAAAAGACCAATCAACATCTTAACTTAACAGTACAAAACCCTCAAACGCAAAAAATGGAATTCATACAACACAAAAACTCTCTAATAAAAAACAGCTAAAAAACAGAAAGAAAGTTATGAAAACACAGTACTTACAAACCAAATTTGTAACTTAGGGCTCGTCTTTTTTCCTCCCTCCACTGCCGACCCAAAAACCACCACTTCACTTTGGAATCTTCCATGGCAAGCTGCAAACAATTAAAATAAAAAAAGATAATAAGTTCCCTTACCCACAAACTTGCATCAATTCAATTAAAGAAGAAACCGTAAATTGTTGTGTATAAAAACGAAAATCCCAAATTAGGGTTTATAATCTTACAATGATTACCACCTCACGGTGGTCTAGTGATCTCTATATTTGTTTGAAAGTGTTATATGGATGAAGAAATCAGTAGAAAAGATAGAAGGATCCATATATTGGACATGAACGGTTGATAACTACGTATCCTCTAAGTTGAGAGAGTAATATAGCATACGAAAATACTTTTTTTTGTTTTGTGTTAAATATAACATTGTATGACAAGCTTGATTAGTTTCCAAAATACTTTAATTTCAAAAGAGGATGTATCAATGTTCAAATGATACCAACTAAAATTGCCCGACTCAAGAATTTGAGTTTCTATGTTAATACGCAACTTAATATTTTGGACACTCAGTAGTATTTTGAAAACTTGATTTACTTAAACATTTAATCAGTACCTCAGATTTCATGTCAAACAAGAATGTCTCAAGCTCATCATCCAAGTACACGCGATCTAACTCTGAAAAATCGGAAGGATAGAGTTCGGCTAAACGAACCAACTTATCTTTGTTGAAAGCTAAAAAGAAATCGTTTGGTCTTAAGCAACCCATACAAAGTAGCAACTCTATTGTGACCTCATTAAACCTGTTATTAAGCTCCTGAAGAACCCAATCTATCACCGCTTTAAATATCTCAATCTGATAATGATGAAGGAGCCACTTTATAAGCCAAACGACGAGGTCTACCTGAAAACAAGTTTGTGCTAATTATCTATATAAAGAGCCCACTTATGAAGCAATGTTATACTTGTGACAGTTGACGAACCTGGAAGTTCATATGCATCATCCATCTTTGGAATAACCATGTTATACTTGCGGCAAAATGTAGATACTTCTTTGAAACATAGTCCCATCCGTCCCCGATCTCCATCGTTTCAGCTGTTGTGTTATTTGAATTAACTCCGTTGCATTTACAATATCCAAATCTTTTTTCTGTAATGCTAATGCCAAGGTATTTGTAACACGAAGGATATTCTTCATCATTATTGAAGTAAAAGCAAAATCAAAACATGTTAACCAAGCTAATAGTCCTTTTGTCTCTCCCTTTTGATCAGTGCTCACACCGTCCCTCATAACATGCCCAAGTACGTAAGTAATAGAAGGGAACAAAAGACCAATGTTTATTAATGCTTTACAATGGGAGCTCCAACGTGTATCGTTTGCCCTTTGAAGGGTTTACTCTTGGTGTAAGCCTCTACCTTTTTCAATTTCACCAAGAGACATTCCTTCCACGATCTTCTCAGCTTGTTTCTCTCTAAGAATATCTTTACGCTTACAAGAGCCTCCAACCACATTCACCAACCTACTGATCTGAGTAAAAAGCCAAGCAACATCTGGATCATTCTTGGCTACAGCAACAAGGACTAACTGAAGTTGGTGTAATGCTAATGCCAAGGTATTTGTAACACGAAGGATATTCTTCATCATTATTGAAGTAAAAGCAAAAATCAAAACATATTGCTAGCTCCGTCATAGCCTTGACCACGGATACGAGACATACTTAACTTATGTTTTGAAAGTAATGACTCGATTCCTTCTTTTAAAGACGAAGAGCAAGTATCAGTAACATGTACAATCCCAAGAAATCGTTCAACAATGTTACCTAAAATTACAAAAGTCAAAGATCAGTAATATGAGTTATGCAATATCAGTAATATGAGTTGTGCAATATCAGAAATCATTCAATTCCTTTTTTATGCAAGTATCAGTAATATTATTCATACAGTAATATTATTCATACCTCTCTGATTGACATATCGAATAACAATAGCCATTTGTTCTTTTGTTGAAACATCTCGACATTCGTCAACTAGAATGGAAAAACAAGCATCCCCAATATCATCAACAATAACCTTAGTAGTTTCGCTAGCACAAGCTGATGCTATATCTATCTGAATATCATGTGAAGTTAACTTGTTATTTTTTGGCGCGTTTAGCAAGATACTCTTTTTTGGTTCTTCACTATGTTCGATCAAAAACTTATGCAACTCTTTAAAGTTTCCCATATTAATTGAGTCATCAGACTCGTCATGAGCCCGAAACGATATACCTTGATGTAAACACCAACGAACACAATCAATCGATGCAAGGAGCCGCATTTCATATTCTATTTTCATTTTAGGACTCTGCTTAACAAAAGAGTGCTCAATGTGTTGATTTTGATTCATCAAATCTTCACATTTCCGTC